>JAWNNH010000021.1:600000-888230 GCA_035043045.1 Hirtodrosophila alboralis
AACAATAAAGAAAATGAAAGTGAATCGCTCATGTGTTGACTTTGAAAACCCTTGAGGTTGCCCTTGTCACACACACTCAAACGAGCGCCATTTCACTTTTCCAGCCATGTACCAGGTTGATAATTATATCGAATTAAAACATTATTGCTATGCGAAAGATAGAGATGGCACTAGATATATGCTGTATAGTGAAAGAAAGTGAAAGAAATGGACAAGTTGCCCCACAAGTTTGCACACTAAACGTAACAGGTTGACTGCGTGTGCCTCTCTGCTTGACTGAATTTTTTCAAATTGTCACACATAGGCTTTTGAGTTGAAAACCGGGTCTAGTACTCTTTCAAATGTGACGAATATTTTTAGTCTCATTCATCAAACGAAAGAGTCCAATGAAGACTTCAAATATTTGAGTAATTAGTAGTTGTTTTTCATTTGATTTTTTCTCTTTCAATTGGCGCTTTCTGTATTATAATGATGAGAAACATGCCAATGACATTGTCCATGGGTACGTCAACGTAAAATTCAACTCGACACGCGCATTATTACAGTGAAATGTTAAATTTACATACAGTCATTGTAGTAACATGAAATTTCAATTGTGAAAAATAAAATAAAGCCTAAAAAATCAACCGACAGGCATTTTTTTTTACCATTGGCCAATTAAAATACTTACATTTTTACAGTGCATATTATTTCCGCTTTACTTATTTAAAGTTGCTTTTGTTGTTTGTGTGCTTTTAAGGAGCACGAAAAACGAGTTTAAAGTAAATAAACAAAAAAAAAATAAAGGTGCAAAGATAGTAACACTACTAGTTGCTTTATATAATGTTGAACACAACACAAAATAAACAACAACAGCTTAAAACATTGCTAACATACTTTTGAAAATGCATACATACATATGTATGTATGTACTTTTCCTGCTTACATTTTGGCATTCAGATTGCTCATGAATAAATGAACAAGTTCCTTTGCAAATGTTCTTCAACTTTTTGTTCAGTAGTTCATAAGTGAGCAAATGAACTGGTTTCTTGAGCATGTGAGCCACTCAGCAAATAAATATACAAAGAAAATAAAACAAATTCAACAAAGTGAGTAAGCTTCAAGGATATTTCTTACAAGTTTTACTATTAAACGGAATTTAAAAAGGTAATTCGAATTAGAATGAATTTTCTCCTATTGAAATCGAGTACGCCAATATTTCTTGAGTTATCGATATTGTTTTCAAAGTGTGGCAGTTCCTCTTTCTATTGTTCTTTTCGTTGCATGGAGTCGCGTGTTTTTCTGTAAGTATTTTATTATCAAATTTAGTTTTTGATAAAACTAAGTCTGATTTCAGCAAATGGCTGAATACAATCACAATCCATCGGAGGCTGGTAGCAAGCGAAAAGCGTGTGAGTTCGTAGCACCACAACCAAAAAAAACCAAAAAGCCAGCCAAAAAGAGCAAGCAATTAGTTGTAGAAGAAATATTAGATAAGCGTTTTGTCAGTGGACGTCAGCAAGTCTACATTAAATGGAAGGGATGTCCACTTGACCAATGCACTTGGGAATTCACTGAGAATCTAAGCGGAGTGAAATTGCGCGCTGATACTGATGCAAAAAAAAATGCCGCCAGCGAACGCAAGAAACGTACTGAGACTAACACAGTTAATACTGAAGACGTAGAGGCTATCGTTACAAATGATATCATTGGTGTGCAAGCTGGCCTTGCAGGTCGAGCGAAATCAGTTGTATCATCCACTACAAAAGGGGCGAGAGTACCGACGCCCTATGAAAGCAGTTCGAGTCAACATAAGGAGTCCCAAAAAAAGAAGGAAGAATTGTTAAGACAGCTAAAATTAAAGCAAGATGCGCAAAACAATGTGAATGAAGGAGAGGAGCGACAGCAAAAGAAACAATTAAAAAATCAGAAGCAAGTGAAAATGCAGCATGCGCCACTGCATGCAGATTTCCAGGCACAGCAAGCGAAACAAAAGCAGCCGAAGTCTTCAAAGCACGCAGCCAGCATGATACCTTCCAATGAGTTGCATCTAAGTGATTGCAGCAGCAGCGATAGTAGCTGTTCCAGTAGTACCACCAGCAGTGACAATGAGAAGCTGGAAAGTAAGAAGATGCCAGAGTTATCGCCGTTAAAGCTGATTAGAGGCTATGGCGTCAATATAAATAACAATCCTAAAGTCCACAGACTATCCGTCACCAGCGAGGAAGATGAAGATGACTCTGAAAATGCAAATGTAAATACCGCTGTTTCGAAAAAACCTGATAAACCGAAATCGCCTATTGAAAGTCGTAATGAGAAATTTAATATCAAATTGGATTTTAAAACATATAGTAACACACTTAAGGAATCGCTGGCCGCAACAAATCCAATTCATCTTGGACTGTTTGATGACGATGAGGAAACTACAACAAAAGACCCTACCCGATTGTCTTTAACACCAATCTCGCTTCGACGCCAGACTACTCGGGGTAATTTCATCGAAAGTACAGAGCATGTAAGTAGTTGAAGTATTTAGTGGTGCAGTTCATTGATTGAATGATTTGATGTATATAGATGCCTGTAAGAGAAATTCGCCCAGAGCGACGATTCAGCTTGGACAAAACTGACAGCATCAGCGTCAATTACTTGCCACCGGCGTCCAATACACGCTATAATAGTGCAGTCTCATTCCCATGCAAAGGAAGTTCTACATCGAAGCAAAACCTATCCGTCGATCTAAATCGCAATCGCACGAATAAGACTCCACCAATTTCAAATAACAAGGATTTAGTTGGTGACGCTGTCTATCAATCTATCAGTCCACCTAAATCTTCTGTTTCGAATGAGAAAAACAGACGCCCCAAAAAAAAAGACCAACGTTTTTCAAAAATTGGCAGTTGGTTAGATCCACTGAAATCGCCAGCCAAAATGTGCGGTGCTAAACGAGGCATGACATTAAAATCGATAATACAAAGCTTTAAAATAGAAGATACGATTTACCTTATGACAAAATGGAATGAAACTGATGTACCTGATGCGATGAAAGTATCTGACGCTACAAATTTGAATGTTGGTCCGGTAATTGAGTATTTTCAGTCTAAAATCAGGTAAGTTTTCAAATAATGATTTTACTTTTGTTGTTATTGTTGGCCCTGTGCCCATAACCTTAAACACGCGCTTCCGTTTGGCGTGCAGCTTCATAACTTAACAGTTCGATGCTCTCATTGCCATGAGCCATGAAAATGGCTTTGCCAACATTTGGTATTAACTGAAAAGGTACAGCCAAAAAGCGTCGGCATCCGCTTAAGCTTCACCAACCACAATATACTGACTAGAATAGTATACATCGTGGCTTTAGCCAACAATCGATGCATTCTCCACCTGCTGCTGCTGCTTCCACCTTATACAGCGGCTTCTTCATAAATCATTGATAACGCGAGTCTAGCCATATGACAAATTGCATGGCCCACTCAACGAATAGAACATAATACCAATCGGATATACGAGCATTTATCATGGGAATTTTCTTATGCTAAGCCAAGGTATGATTCATCAGTACAAAAAAAAAGAGCTTTGTTAAAGTGTTAACAAAGATACTCTAACAGTTCGAAGGTTATGAAGACTTTCTTGAATTACTTGTTAAAGCTTGAAAGATGACGTTTTCTTAACTTATATAAACATATAAAATATGTGCTATAAATTTATTATCTAATTAGATATTGTGATTATGAAACTTGAATATCTATTTGGCAATTTTACTATAGTTCCCTTTTTGAATTGGCTTATTCAATATACTACAAGTTGACAGCTCTGCAAATAAATGTATCCTTCTGTAAATCAATTGAAGCAAGTTAACTTTTGCAATGGACTTTTATTTATCGCACATAAAAATTAAACTTAACTGACTGCTACTTAATTGAGAACCTTAAGAAACGTATGTACCTTGTTGTCAAGTCAAAGTCTAATGTTATAAATTCAGCTTTCAGCAAATCCAAATTGTAGATTTTATGCCGTAGATCAACGTGCCAAGTTATGAGTCTGCAGACTCTTGTGTTTCCTTATCGCTAGCATCTGTTGACAGCTGACGACAACAAATTCATACGACGCCTTCGCTTTGAACTCTGCGGCTTTAGCAGGCTCCAAGCTTTATATCTATCCGTGACATGTTCATTTGCCCAGACGCCTCTATACCCCGTTTGCCCAAACGTATGCTGTGGTGTGGTGCTGTGGGCGTTCAGTTCATTCAACTGGCCAGCAAAAAAGCAAAAAAAAAATATATGACATTACCAAAAGAAAAAGCTGAAATATGGCAACCAAATAAAAAGTTTAAAAAAATGCTATCGATGTAGAGTGCATCTATCCCTCTATCCTACTTCAAGCGTTTCTTCTAGCTATAGGTTGCCGTAACCTTCGTCAGCACTGCTCGACCAACCCAACCCCAAGACACACCTCAGCAGCAGCAGCAGAGGCACATGCCCAACTGGCTAACTTAACTGAGACTTTACCCACTTGAGTGAGTGGCTCAATGAGTGTCTGACAGTTTGGCTACTGCCTTGGCTAATGTGTCTGTCTGTCGGTCCATTTATTGCTGTTGTCTTGTGCAATTTCAATGTCATTTGTTAGCTGTTTGATGATTGCATTTAAGCAATTTTCCAAGTTTCTACTTTAAAGTTTATCAAGCCCCTTAAAAATCATTAACTTAGCCTCTTTTCCAAAGTTTTATAGCAGTCCATAGTCTTATTTGGGTCTTACAAGTATTCAAATGCTAGTTAAATTTAGTAGTTAAAAGTAGAGATAAATTTAGTTACTCTATAAGCTGTAAACTAAGTTAATGCTTCTGTAAATGAATTAGTTGTTGTTTGAGTGTGACTTAGTACTTTTCATTAAGTCGTTTTACAAGAATATTAAATGTTTAATGTTTCTAATACATAAAAATAAAATATAAATATAATTATTACACAATTTTTAACTACTTTAATCAATTGTTAAATTGTCATTTTAATTGCATTAGATTTTATTTTAATTTGCAATTCAGTTCGATATCGTTTGCTAAAGCTATATTTTTCTTTTATCGTTATTAAGCGTCATAAAACTAAAACAAGTTCCAAAATTAACAAAATATTGTTATGCTAGTGAAGTAAATCCTAATTTTATTGTAAGATAATTCAATTCGAGATGGAAACTAATTAACTTCATGCGTTACATTTTATTTACATTATATTAATTTTATATGACAAAGTTTGCAATTTAAATTAAAAAAATAAAAATAAAAGTAAAAAGAAATACATTTAAGCGAAATTTACAGGGAAAAGGCTTGAAGGTTATATATTTTTAGTTATAGTTAATATTTAGATTCAATATTTTTTCGGAATATGGATAAGTATATACATCATTACATGTATAGACACTATTAAATCTAAAGTATTTTATTATACACTAAGAAAAAAGAAATTTTTTTAAGTATAGAAACACTCGATAAAAAAAATAAAATAAAATTCTACAAACAGAGTATAAATCTCTACAAAAAAGTGAAAATTTCCACAGTACGAATATATTTTTTATGATATGAATAAACGAAAAAAATTATGGGTTTATAATCGGAAGTATGGATTTTCTACAATATGAAATCCAGGTGTTCTATGAAATGAATATAAAATTCATTAACCTGCAGAAAATTTTCTATGCTCAATATAAATTTTTACAAAATATGTTGATTTATTTCTTTAACCAAAATAAAGTAATATTTTAATTTAAATTTAAAAAAATTACGGATTTTTTTCATTATGGACATAAAATTATAGATATTTGCATGTTTTGTAGAAAAAGTTTCCTCGAGTTATCGAAATAATTAAATAAAATAAATAAAACAGAAAATTTTATCTGCCAGAGTTACAACATTTTCTTCACTTTGTGGTAATTAAATCTACAGGGCATAAAAAAATTTCTATTGCGCTATTTTTATCCTGTTTTTCCTACCACTGACGTCAGTTTTCCACAATTGGATGTACACTTTTTTTTGAGTGTAGATTCCTGTCTGTACTTGCATATATGTACTTATATATATGGACCCATCAAATGGAGGATTGTTTTCTTAGCTCTAATTAAAAGAAAATATGTTGGAAAACATACAACGTAAGGCACATAAAAAACAACTTGTGAATATCTAAGCTCTAAGTTGTTATAGAAAATGAATATACTTTATTTTAGTTTTAGATTGTATCCTGTTACGTTCTTTAATTTGTCTTGTATCTATACCATAAACATCAGTTCTAATTCAAAGCCTTTAAAGCAATTATTATTTGATTTCAGTGCGCAATTTGCAACTTGTGTGTGTTTTGATTTTAATTCTTTGATGTAATTTAATCAATTTTCCTTTTGTAAGGCGCGCTTGTTGCATAGATATGTATCTCAAAGCTCTCTGTTATTATTATATATTATTGCTGTGAAGTTTGTTTCGCATTTTGTTGTCTTGAATTTGTTTTTTCGATTTTTGCCTTAGCCAACCCATTTGATTTATGTGGTGCTTTGCTGCCTTTGCTATAATTTAACAGATTGAACAAGTTTTGTTTTTTCATTTGTTGTTATTGTACTCTTTTGCATAATAAGTGCTTTGATACTTTATAAGGTTATGGTTTGCTTAGCATAATAAAATTGCATTCTTATAACAGAACAATTGTAATGTACTATAAACTTTAATTGCATAAACCTTAAGTAATTGTTTAGTGCTTACAAAACTTAAACTTATACGAGTATAATTTAGTTTTGTCCATATTTGTATTCCCTTGCAAAAGGGGTATTATGTTTTTTTTATGTTCTGTGAAACAGTCTTATATAATCATACAAGTATATCCAAGGGTATTTAATCTTCTTTCATATTAAAAACTTCGCTATGGTCATTTACAAATTGACCAGCAATTAAAATGCCTTTAAAATAATTTTTAATTTCCTGTACAAAGGCCAAAATTTCAAAAATTTTCAGATCAAAAAAAAAGAAAAAAAAAACATTTTGTAATTTTTCAACCACATTTTTGGCAATAATTTGCATTTAATTTGTTGTCTGGCATTTCCCCTTGCTGTGTTGGTTCAAGTATGATTACAACAACAACAACAACACATGTGATAATTTTTCAATCTTTTGACCATTTTTGGCAGTTGATGTAATTACGCCCAAGGCAACGATGCCGTCTCAGGCGCCCTCATTTATGACGCTTTGCATATTTATAACAACAACAATTGTTGTTGCTGTAATGCAATTTGTTTAACGCTTCGTTTATTACCAACAAACAGCTGAAGTTGTTGTGGCTCTTTGGTCGCGTAGGTTGCCAGTTAGTTTGCTGTATGAAATTCATACTATGAATTACAGCAATGAGCCAGAAAATGAAACACAGCTTAGCATAACGAATACTAAACACACTAACCAAGAGAAAGTTTTAACATATTCAGCTATAGTTGGATTAAGACAAATTTTTTGAGTTCTTTTTGATATTAAGATATGTTTAAACGCAAATAAAGTTTGCCTTAGTGCTCAGTAAATTTGTGATCCCTATTTACCAGAAAAATTACTTTCCTCTCACCCTCCCAGTATGTACAACTGATTATGCCTTGCACAGTTCTTTTCACGCTTTATGTGTCAATTATAATTCATTATACCACGTACTCGCAACTGAACACTCTCTTCCCTCTTTAAAAAACTATTTTTCCCTATATCTTACAAGAAATCCCTGACCACAATAGATGTGAATATAGGCTTAGTCGGCCAGCCCGGCTAATACATCTCCTCTATTGGGTCAGAGATTTCTCTCTTCTTTAAAATTTCCTTACTTTTCTCTTACTTTTTTTTTTTTTTTTCTTTGTCTCTCTATACCTATCTTTAAATTAATCTTATTTTCCTTTTACTTATTTTCTTATTTATTTACTAACTTTTATGTTATTTTATTTAATTTTATTTTAAAAAAATTTTTTTTTTTTTTTTCTTTCCTTTTTTTTTTAATTATGCTTTAATTATATATATATATTCTTTTTTTTTTTATATTACTAATTTTACTTTTAATTATAATCACTTTTTCAACTTTTATTACTAACTCTCTTCTGTTTAGCTTCAGGTTCAAATAATGACACTGACTAACCTGGCTGTGAGTAGGGGCATAGCTGGCCGGACTGGCAAATAAATATCCCCTGTGTCAGTGTCATTAATATTTGAAACTTATGTAATTTAATTAGGCTTTTTCTATCCTTCTATTACATTTAAGAAATATTATAACGTTTGCTTATCTGGGACAGCACTGATTGTCTGCCAGAATAAATAAATGAATAAAATAAAAATAAAAAAAAAAAAAAAAAAAATATGTTTAATTGTTGGCATTGGTGTTACAAAAAGTTGGCAGCACCTTATCAAAAAGTTGGCAGGTCGAGTAATAGTCACATTATAACGACTCGCATTTTAGAGTCCGTTTCGAAAACAATTCATTTACGTACAATATGTTATGAAGGTTGCAAAATCAAAAGACAACTTTATAAGCTACCCTATCTTACTTCTCTCCCACTTCCTAACCTGTCTCCTATTCACAACCCAACAAATTTTCCAATGCAACATCTTTGCAGCATGTCCAGCGCGTTTGTTGTGCGGGCGTGTCGTGTGGTTTGCCTTTATTTATTATCTTGTTTCATGTTGTTGTTTTTGACAGTTTAATATATTTATTTAAGTATTTTATTTGTTTGCTGGCACGAGCCGAATGTTGTTGTAGTTATTGTTATTGTTGTCTGTCTGCTTGCCTGCGGGTAAGAGGTTATTGGAACAGCATTTATATATCTACAAGTTGAGATTACAATTGCACCGCATTTGTTGGGTGTGTATTGTGGTTTATTGTTGATATAACTGATCGAACTGATCACATTTCTTCCGTCTTACTATTAAGCCACATTTTGAAGGCTTCTTTAAAGTGTATAAACTTGTTGAACTGAACTACTGAACTACTTTGGTGAAACTGTATTATTTGCATTTGTCATAAGGAATAAGGACAATTGAATATATGTACTATGTTTTCTATATAGATCGATCGTGACTGTTTAATAGAAATATATATAAATCACATGACGTATATAAATATTAAGTAATTGTATTTCTACTCAAGAATTGTCTTAACTTTCCCAGCATATTTATATATATATATATCTATTCATTCATGGTTTCATGGGCTCTAATTTGCTATCATTAGTCTGGCATACAAAATTCCTAAGCTGACTGAAAAAAAAAAGAAATATTTTTGATCTAACCTTGACCGTCTAACCTGTGAACAAGCTCTTCAGGGCTGCCTTTTAGTTCCCTCGACGAGTTAGATATACATACAATATAATACATGCCCAAATAATAACAAGCGACTATATCAAGACCTCAATCATCTAACAAACAATCCAACAATGCCCGGCAACAATAAAAACGGATCTTTCTCCGATTTTATCTGTTCCGTTTCTTGTATCAAGTGCAACTTAAAAAAGCAAACGACCTTGCATTGTTTTTTTTTTCTTTTTTTTTCTTCTTTGTTATAGTATTATGTTATGTTATTTGCCACGCCCAAGAACCTGTATATCTGGCCTGTTGTGTTATGTTCAATTTCACAGCGAATTAAGTTAAAAAATTTAATTATACGCTCTGTCCATATTAAAAATAAACAAGTTAAATAGGGTATAATAATGTTGTGTAGGCATCATTAACAGTTGGGTTTTATCTGAGTCTATAGACAAGATATATTGTACATATATACGCATATCATGTTAATTCACCCTATAGCTAAAGAACTAATTGCAGACTTTAATTTAATTTTTAATATAATACTTTTATATTACAAAATTTTATATCAATCAAATTTTAGTTAAAATTCTGTATAGACGCTTGTTGAAATTCAACTAATCAAATTAATATATCATATATCTAGTTGCTATAGGAATTAGCTTATATACTTTTAATAATAGGGTATAAAATATATGCTGCATCACAGTTAGCTGTTTAATGTATGAACGTTTATATTAATGCTTCCTTTTTCCATTTTTCATTTCAGGTAAACTAAACTAAATGCAAGTTAACATTCAATCGAAGAAATGTCAAGAAATGATTTGGAACCCAAGCAACCCAGAGACGCCAGAGACGTGAAGTATTTAAACAAAATTAAAAACCATTTTCTTATAATGTATCGGAATTTTTATTTTTTCATTTAATCATTTGCTTAAAAAATCTTTAAAAAAAAAAAAACAGAAATTATATATATACGCATGTATATGTTTATGGTATACACATTCGTATATAAACAATATATATATAAGGTATACATACATTTTTTGGAATTAATAAATTTAAATTGATATTAATATTTTTGTAATGGGCAGACTGCGTGCTCCACTTGAAAATTGTTACTATTTTTTTACCTTAAAATTCTTGCTTGAACTAGTATATAATATCATTATATAATGAATGTATACACGCTACAAATTGTACGAATTTTATCTTAATAATCATATATTTTTTCAATAATAATAAACCCATCAATTTGTTTAATAATCTTTACTCGACTTTACTTACAAATTGCAAAAAAAAAGAAATATAAAATCGTGTGCATTTTAAATGTCATTCGTAATTCAAAACTGAAAATTCATTCGCCAATCTCTGCATCAAGTTGTTGACATTTTTGTTTGACTTTTTGAAATATTTATGCCCCAAAAATATTTGTTAAAAATGCTATTATTATTGTTGTATGAGCATTTGTTTTCTTACCACTTCAATGATATTTAGGGTGTGTTTATATGCGACCTCATTGATAAAAATGACTCTTGTATGCTAATTTGCAGGCATTCTGGCATTCTACTGGTGGGTGCATTTAATTAATCTTAAGCCAACAAGTGGGCGAGTTCGTACAACATATGTACATATAAAAGTACACTATATGCGAATACATACATATATCATATATGTGAGTAAACAATTGTTAAGTTGTATTAAGTTATTCAAAGAATTTGCATAGGACAAATTCTTTAGAAACTCGTTTGATATCTTGAAAATGTCTTATGCAGCAGATATAAAGATTAATTGCAACTATAGTTTGTATTATAATTAGTCTATAGCCAAACAAAGAAACTGTATTTATAACATATTTAATACATTCCAGAGCAGCTGATTGTCATTAAAAGGCAGAGCTTCTAACTAAGTATATATTTATGTGTTAGCTATTGTAGAACATATGACACAAATATTAGACACTAGTACTTATTCCATTCTCAGAATCTAGAAATTTAAGAACTATCTATGAATCTGTATAATTATTTAAAAAAAAGATTGTTTTAGATTGCAAATGGCTTAGATTTCATTTATGAATGCTATAGTTTTCTAATTGGTATCTAAATATTAGATATGTACATAAACTATTCAAAGTTCGTTTTGAATATCCATGTACGAAACTCTTATTTTAAGATATCATTGAAGTTCTTTGCCACTGCCAATAAATTAATAAATTTTGAGTTTTTTAATATCCAAAATATCTTTTACAATAGCTTAGACTTGAAACTATACAATATCTTGTACATACAGTTGCGGTCAAAATAATAGTAGTGCGTGTAATGCAATGTGTAATGTTTGACGGACTTGGAAGTGAATCTAGGCTGACATTCGGAATTTTGTGAATGCCTTACATATTGTCGAGATCCTCGGCTACCAAACAGCACAATTTTGGACTCATCCGACCACAATAGTTCTCCATTTCTCAAGCGGTCATTTCTTATATTCTTTAGAAAACCGTTTTCTCTTTTGGACAGGTATTTTATTCGAAAACGGAACTTTTCTCAAGCTTCTTGCTACTAGATTATTTTTCCTCAAACATCTACGAATCATTTCTATAACTTAGTCCATACCTAAGTCCTTTTTTTATAGGTATTGCACGAGCAAACGTGTCGCGCTTCGAATACATCTCAACATTTGTCACTGGTTTTTAGGACATGATTCGAGATCTTCCACTTTTCTCTTTTTTTGGCGAGTACTTTTTTGATGGATCTCATCATGATTGACGAGCCTTCAATCAAATTTTGCACTTCTTTCAAAGTTTTCCCTTCAAAAATCAATATTTTAATAAGAGCACGCTTCTCAGAAGTGTAAGGCTTGCCACGCCCCTTTGTTGCAACTCGAAGCAAATAAAATTTTATAAAATATATTGTAATTTATCAAATTACAATAATAAATACCAAATCATAATCTTTTCTTGTTAAAAATCATTTTTTTTTAGTTTTAATTAGTTCACTACTATTATTTTGACCGGCTCAAATTAAGGGTTGATCACGAAAAAGCGGAGCATCTTAAAAATGAAAAAAGCTTTTATGTCCTAATGATACTTTTTCATAAAAGCTTATTCAACACTATGATCTGACAAAGTCAGAAAACTAAAGTTCAAATGAACCTACGAAATATCAATGTTTTAAGTTTATGTCTGGTGGCACTACTATTATTTTGACCGCAGCTGAATATATATATACATATAAGTATGTTTTTAGAAGATCTTTTTTCAACTGGACATTGTATAAACTAACATTTGTCGATAATAAATGTATTAAATGATTATTTGTTAGAGAGGGAATCACGTACACTTTTATGTTAGTTAATTTAGTTATCGATAATCTTCTTTGTTTTCTTTGTAGCACTTTGTTTTCTTCTTTGTCTTTGCTGCGCCTACGACTTCCGCTTTCGGCTAACATCAAATTACCAATTGGTAGTTGGCAGTTGATAGTTACCAACTTTTAAGTTACCAATCTATGTACTTTGAGCATTTTGTGTATGCAAAACGTTGCACGTTTGTGCCATGAGTCATGCAACGTTGGAGGAGGCAGTTTGGAGACGTTGCTTGCTGCATACTTCAACTCCTATGTATGTGGCAAGTCTATGAGTCTGGTGCCACGCCCATTGCTTGACTGCCTCTTTTTGGGTGCATTGAACGCAGTTAATTCGCTCGTTTCTCTTTTTTTGCTGCATTTGCCCGATTTTCCACACACACATTTTCGCTTTTCCTTTTAATTGGCGTTTATTGTGTTTTGCTTTGGCTTTTCCTCATCGCCTTGCATCTGTTTGTGTTTCTTTTTGATTTTCTTGTTTTTCTTTTTGGTTTTCATTCGACTTTCCCGTCCACAACTTGTTGCAACTGCGCCACTGTCCAGTTGAGATTCGCTTCAGTTTTATGGCTTCCATTTCAATGGGGTGCTGTCAAGCAGAACTCGGTGCAAAAGTTTGATTTCGTTTGACAAATAGCCAGGCCATAAATCACAAACAAAAAAATCATAAGTTTTTGGCAAAAAAGAAAGCGTTGCTGTCGACGCTTTAAGCGGAAGTGCTGAAGCATTGGCCTGGCCCAAAGGCGTTTGGGCGAAAGTAAATCGCAATTAAACACGTGCCCATTGTTACTAACATTTGTTTGGGTTGAAGTTTCAGCTTTTAGGGTTAATAGTTATATGGCTTTTCGATGGTTATCGGCAAGTTAGTTAGGGTATCGCTATGGTGGATAATAAAATATCAAGAAAGTCCTGCCATCGTTTAAACCGCAAATACCAATACATAGAGTGCATATGAAATTGTACTCCAATACATAATCGAAGCATGTTATTCGATTCGGTCGACGGAAAGTGCTTGACGCAGTCGTACGGTCGACAAAAAGAGATAACACTCAAATTTTTGTTTTGTTTTTGTATTTCTGCTTGCTTATGAGCAATTCTTCACCCAGACACAGAATCTTATACAATGCACATTGGGCGGAAAAACATTTTTTTGGCAAAAACCCCAAAAAAAAAAGTTTATATTTTTATGGTTACAATATTTTTTCCAGTGAATAATTGTCCCACCTCATCGAAAATATTTAATTTATATTTTAATATACAACCCTCGTCTTACGCCAGCCCTCCAAAGTTAGCTTTTTGTGCCACGTGGTTTCTGTACGCAGTCTGATTGAAAAATTTGTAAATATTTGACAGTCTCGCATTTTTAAACGGTTTGACTAATTTGAATACCTCAAAATGGAAAATATGCATCAAAGTATGTAGAAAAGTATTATATATGTGTTTAATCATATGTGCTTCTGTTTCGTTATTTTTCCAATGGTATTAATAAACCATAATTTTGTTGAATCTAACTTCAATATAGTTGTGTTTCGTGGAGCATATCTAGTAAGATACAGTAGGATTCAAAAAAGTGATTATGTGGTAGTATGTGTTATTATATATATATTTATATAGATTTTAAAACATTTGCGGATTTTTGCGGTTTTTCGAAATATTTTAATAAATGTAGTAATAGTATATCATGCGAATATGAAATTTGTTCGATTAAATTCCAAAAATTTTGTGAAGAGACGCTTCGTTTGCATTTGACAGACGTAGTTCACCGTGCTTTGGATTCTTCTGATCCTTATTTATCAAGCATCACTTCAAGAAAGCCTTCAAAATCACAAAACCTGCCAAAAGAGGTTATTGCACTTTTAAAGTTGCCAACATTTGAAGTTGCAGACCAGACATATGGAGATGAGGACGAGTTTAAAAGTAAAGAACTTTTTGATTTTGATTTAGAAGTTGAAAATATATTTTAATAAAATTTACATGCATTTTTATATTTAAAGGGATTCTTTTATGTGGGCGTGGGCGAAGGCGTGGTTGCAGCTTTAAAAAAATTAATTCAAAATTCACAAATAATATGAGCTGCAAATTATCCAAGTTTCTAGCTTAAAAATTATAGTTTTTGCCAAAAAAAAAGGCTTTTCCGCCCAATGTGCAATGTAGAAAGACAAAAGTGGAGGGGTGCAAATACGATGGGCATTTTTTTAAAAATTGCACGCATATCTTGCATTTAAAATTATTTGTGAATAAAATAAAGGATACAGACGCGATTTATAATATTTTTAAACTGACATGACATTATGATAAACTGACATTGTCAAATTTGTGATCATGAAAAAATTCCCACATTTAAGGCAGCTTCTGACTCTGCTTTGAGGTTTTTCACTAAAAATAAAAACCACTCAATTAATAAGCCACAAAAAAAATAAATAAAAATGCAAACAGACTGCAATTGATATGCCCCTTGACAAGCATGTGATTCATGCAACAATGTTCGGGGTACACTAAATGCCCAAAAAGTTGGACGTGAGTCAGAGGCACAAGTACGTAGACTTTATTCCCCATATCCAATGAGTTGAATGGAACACCCCCCGTGGAGTACTGGAGTACTTGAATTTTGGTTAGGTTGCATGTGTTGCACGCCTGCAGAGCTGCAGCCAAAGTCAGATCTCAAGTCGGCGGTGACATAACCGGCACAAATATTTTGAAAACACAAAAAGAGTTGGAGCTGCCCCATTGAGACTTTTTTGGCCAGGTGTGCAATGACATATGGCAGTCCATGGAGTTGGAGTTGAAGTTGAAGTTAGAGCTGGAGCTGAAGCTGAAGGGCCCTGCAGTTTGACTGAACTTTGAGCCCTACCCAGGCAAAAACCAATCGAGTGTGGCCAAATTGATTACAGCTGCAAAATCCTTGACCCATAAATGCCAGTTGGGCAGTTTTATTTTTTATACTAACTTATTTCAACTCTTACGGCTGTCTCGGCATTTCCGTTTTTGTTGCAAAGTGCAAATGGCAAACATAAAAGTTGCCGTTTTTCAACGTCATTCCAATTCGAGCCATTAATGCGTTTTTTCTTATATATATATATTTTTTTTTTTTTTGTTGAAAATTATACACCTTAAACATACTTATATTAAGCCAGCACCGCCCCATTGCAAAGTTTTTCATCCAATTTCAAGGTAAATTTGCGTGCGGTTTTGAGGTTATTTCTACGTTGTTTTTTAACCCATCTTAATTGTCACTTGCTATTTGCAGCTACTGTAAAATTACACATTACGCAATCTGACAAAGTAACACGAACGCTATAGACAGACCTATTTCCATTTCCGATTACTTTTTATTATAGATATTTGTGTGTTGAAAGTGCAATAATTTTCCTATTTAAAGCTGGGTTTCATCTACATATAACACGAATATTTAATCGAATTTCTATATATTTGTCAGATGGCATTTTGGCTTTTATTGAAATAAATAATTAAAATCAATTTTTCGATTATCCCTGCCAATTTATTGATGATTGCTGCCAATTTTGACTGACATTTGTCAAGTGTACACAATTTAAACATTATCTTGTTAAGAAGAAAACATAAAAAAGATCTTTTGAAATTTAACATTCATTTATACCTACACTCAAAAAAAAGTGTACATCCAATTGTGGAAAACTGACGTCAGTGGTTGGAAAAACAGGATAGAAATAGCGCCATAGAAATTTTTTTATGCCCTGTAGATTTAATTACAACAAAGTGAAGAAAATGTTAAACCTTTGACAGATATAATTTTCTGTTTTATTTATTTTATTTAATTATTTCGATAACTCGAGAAAACTTTTTCTACAAAACATGGAAAAATCTATAATTTTATGTCTATAATATAATTGAATAAAAAAATTACTTTACTTTGGTTAAAGAAATAAGTCAACATATTTTGTAAAAATTTATATTGAGCATGAAAAATTTTCTGCAGGTTAATGAATTTTATATTCATTTCATAGAACACCTGGATTTCATATTGTAGAAAATCCATACTTCCGATTATAAACCCATAATTTTTTTCGTTTATTCATATCATAGAAAATATATTCGTACTGTGGAAATTTTCACTTCTTTGTAGAGATTTATACTCTGTTTGTAGAATTTTATTTTATTTTTTTTATCGAAAGTGTTTCTATACTTAAAAAAATTTCTTTTTTCTTAGTGTACAATCTGACAGTTTGATATTGGAAGTATCCAAAACATGTTCTACTTTTTTTAATATCTTTTATAAGAATTGGTCATTGATTCATAATAAGGTAAAACCGGATCTTTTAAAAGATGGCAAATTTCTAAAGACGGGGGAATTTTTGTTTCAAATTTGATTTACACACTTTACCAAGCATGACTGTACTTTTCAGTAGCACACTCTAATTTATACAGTCATTAAAAATTTGATTGATTTCATTTACATTATTTTTACTAAAGTTTTGATAGCTCTACGTTTCTCTTAAGTACAATCAAAGATTAACTATTTGTATTTTTACGTAACATCGTCTACAACCTTTTAAATATCATAAAAAAATTGGCAATAATTCACGATTATATCTATCACATTTCTATGCATTGTAATTTTCCGCATAATTTTCGTATTGGAATAAACAAAAGACAAAATCAAACAAAAGGCCAAGAAGTATAAGATTTGCTGGTGCAAAAAAAAATGTTGAGGCAGGAAAAAAAACCATAAAAAATTGGTCAACAAACTTGGCTTAGTTCAGACATTTGTTTTTGTTGTAATTACAAGCCTCATTGTTGTTGTTTGTGATTTATTGTGTGAAGAACAAGGTTTCGTATCGTTTTTGTTTTTGTTTTTTTATTTTCTAACTATAAAACTTGTGGCTTTTGTTCTTATTTTGCTGCCAACATTTACATATTTGTCAGCTCTGAGTGGGTGTGTTGACCACTTGAAATGGCAAATGGGCGTGGTAGCTATTGATACCTGAGCTTTTACCTAGAAGCCATAGGCAATGATGTTGTTGATGATGATGATGATGATGATGATGATGATGATGCGCTAAGTGGTTTGGCACTCTGAACCGCACAAAGTGGATGAAATTGGCTTCGAGCAAGTTAGCTAAAAGTCAGTGTCAATGACCTTCCAAACAACTGGCATGCAATTTAAAGTGGTTTCTTTTTTAAGAACGCGGCAGTCAGAGCCGTCAATCCCAATCAGCAAAGCTCGTCAGTCATCAATCACTGAGTCAAGTGCACTCTTCGAGAGTGTCTTCTCAAACGCCTGCGCAGAGTTCTTCAAATTGCGACTGCACTGCGCACAAACAAAAAGTGAATCAATTGAGGCACAAGAAACTCAAGGACTTTACTCCGCAAATTGCAATTCATTGTCGCCATGTCTGTATGCAAGTCGGGCTCATCCTTTGCCCATCTCTTCGCTCATATCTTGACATTTTTATTAAAAATGCTCTCGAACAAAGGGCATATTTTATGCATGCCGCTCGTTAAGCGAACAACTTGGCAACTGGCCATTCCAAATTGCATCTGAGTTTCAACTGAATTGTTGTTGTTTTTTTGGGGCATAATTTCCTGATTAAATAACGCGTTTTCATCTTAATAACAACAACAACAAAGGAGCAAATGGACAGGCTAAAATGCTCCCGAAGTCCAAAAGGAAGTCGCACATTTTTATTATTGCTTAAATGTACATGCATATATGTAATTTGTAGATATATTTATAGAGACAGCCTGTTTTAACCGTAAACTCAAGGAAAACAGCATTTTTTGCTGGTTACTTAAACAACTGCTGAAATTGTGAGATTACAATGATAGCCTTACAGAAAGGGTAACAGGCAAAAGCTAAAAGACGAACTTGAACAGCAATTTTTTTTTAAATTTATCAGTGTTGCAACACTATGGTTTCGATAGTATCGAAAGTACACTCGCTGTTGTCACTAGATTTGGGAAAACAATAAATGTAACTATTGTTACTTTATCCTAGAAAGTCTATTAATTAATATTTTTATATTTTTGGCTTAATGTTTTTAATGCAACTATTTAATATTGAAATTTCTCTAAATACATATTTGTTTTTAACATAATTTCGATAACGCTTTATATGTTTAAAACGCACTCCACTGTTGTCTATCGATAGTTTTATCAATCAATTTATGTGTTATTTATTTTCGTCGACCGCACGACTGCGTGCCTTAATATTTTTAATGCTACTATTTAATATTGAAATTTCTCTAAATACATATTTGTTTTAACATAATTTCGATAACGCTTTAAATGTATAATGTTTTCATATTTAAAAAGCCCTCTGTTGTCTATCGATAGTTTTAACAATCAATTTATGTGTTATCTAATTTCGTCGACCGCACGACTGCGTCGTTGTCTCCTTTGGTCGACGAATCAAATCACATGCTTTGTGTTTTGTATTGATGTTTTCACTTGCCTTGTGGACCATTGGGGTATCTTTGATCTATATTTTCTATTCGTGAACTATCTTTAATTAGGGGAAGAACGAAAATTAACCTTATAGAAGAAAATTATAATAGCAATATTTTAAATTATAATTAAATCAAACATAATTTAAATAGGCCAATGATGTTTATAATTATTATATTTATATAAAACCATTGCCTAAAAGAAACAGTTTCCTATGCATGGAACTGTCATCATATATGCTAGAGAGCTTATTGATAAGCCAACAAAAACTATCTTATTATTGTTAAATATACATAAATTAGCATAGCTTATTGCGCAATTTAAGCGACAGAAAAACCAACAAAAACAAAAAAAAAAGAAGAAAAACCACAAGAGTTTTCAGAGCAAACCTATTGCCATTTGTGGCATGCCACATTCGCATTTCTTGCCACTTGCATTTCAACAGCAATGACAACGACACCGCCAACACTAACGACAACAACAAAAGCAGCAGCCTCCAAGTATATAGTCATCTTGGTACTAGGAGTTACGCCATTTGAAGTATACTCGCACTCAAAGTGCCAGCCCAGACATAAAACAGTTCTATTACTTAATATGCAATGCTAATGCGAACAATGGCAGCACGAAGACGTTGACGTTGACGATGAAGCTGAAGTTGAAGCTGACGATGATGAGGGCGACTTGGACGTGGATGTGGATGTGGACGTGAAGCATTTACAATTCCAAGCAAACCATTCACTAAACCACAATCATACAAATACACACAATCCTCGACAATTCCCAAATCTGTGAGCCTGTTTACACATTAAATTTATTGCATGAACTTTATTTTTGTACTTTATTTTAAAGCTTAAAATTTAACTTCATATCGTTTAATTCTCTTTCAAGTTTTTGTTTTTATGAAACTGTTTGTTTTTATATTTTGTTCCACTTCAAAATGTTTGAAATATTGTATATTTAACGATACATATACGAAGTGTTTAACATGAGCTTTAAATATTTCGGATCACATTTGAAACCTCACCTGTTCACTAGAATAATCGATTAATCGATTAATGGAGACAAAGAAAATGCACGAAAATACTTCAGAGCAGCGCTGATTATGAAGTTTTGCCTACAATAGAAGCACAAACTTCATGCAGTTAGTTAAATTTAAATAAGAATATTAGGTTATGTCATAATTTTTTTTATTTTCTCAATTTTTTGAACTGTCAAAGAGCTGTTGCAAGGGCCAGAAAACATATTGTAAACTATATAAATCAGAAAACTATATAAATTAAACTTCAACAACTGCATTTTTGGCTTAATCATGTAAATGCACCTTTAGCCTTTTAGATTGGCGCTTATAGTCAGGCATTCAATCAACGTTTGGGCCACGACTTGCCAGACTTGGTTTAGAAAGGCGACGTGCGGCTCTAAATAAGTAGAAAAGCACAAAAAAAATAAAAATTGTTAGCTTGTTTTTCGGGTTGTAATACTTGAGAGTACCAAAGTTTTGTAGTAGGCGTCATACCACAGTTTTTCACACCTCGACCTCACAGCATTTTGAGCCAAACAGCTGCGTGCTACAGTTTTGTTTTGTATTTTTTCCATTTTGTTAGACATCAAAATGTTTATCCATGATATATATATATATATATGTACTACCAGAACCACATACAGTTTTTGGCGGCACTTTTTGTGGTTCTTTGGCTGGATTTCGAGCGAAGTGGTTTGTTATTTCTAATGAGTTCAGCTTGTTCGCTGCCTGAATCGTAATTTGAGCATTTTAATATTGTTTTTTCCAATGGACTGGAAGTAATTCTGGGTTTTGTAGTAGTAGGAATTGGAGCAGAAGTAAACTACGTTAGTTAATTTGTAGTCTACTCGAATGTCTTTTGGGAGTGGTAAAGTTATGCAGCTCAGATATCTTGAGAGTATTTCTACAATCTAGATAACTCAATAAGAATGTATGGGATTGACAGTATCGCTTTCAATGTGTGACAAAAAAATAATAATACTTAATTAAATACATCATATTATAATAAAATTTAGATTTTATATCAAATCGAAACTGTTTATTTATCCGCCTCTATATTTTGAACGAAATGGTACAGAAACGGTGCCAATTTAAAAAAGTATGAGAGAAATGTTCATTTTGAATAACATCTCAATACAATGGTGATATATTGAATTACTAACCTATTTATTGGCAATAATTAATTAGATTGATTAATGATATTAATTGTGGTTGATATAAATTCGACATACTTTTGAATTCTCTTCGAATATAAAGAAATGATATTATACTCGTATATATATGCGGGTGGAAAATTAGGTTAAAGCATATTTTTTTGGAATTTTAAGGTTTATGTATGACGAATTCAATTGCTGGCAAGTTATGTGAGAAATGGTTGTTGCTATCCTCATGATGGCGGGATTTCGGCTTATATAAATAAGAAGATCCCGACTGTTTTTATATATTTATTTGTAAATTCAGTAACAAATGTTTGATTATTTAAATGTATTATAATTGTTCTTAAGTTTCGTAGTTGTTGCGTCGTGGTTGCGATCGTCGTTTCGCAGCGTCGTTGAACTCTTTTTCTCTCGACCTTTCACCTCGGCCTCTAGATCAGAACTGCTCGTCATATACACCTCGGGTCGTGGTAACCGCTCAGCTGAGCCGTGGTGGGTTGGCTCAGCAAGGTTGCCAGACCCATCCCACAGTTATTAAATATTTTTTATTAATAAAAGTAAATTAAAACTGACAACTAATGCGTAAGAAATTTATTTATTAAATATTGAAGTCTCTGCACGGCTATAAAGGTTGACAATTGAAAAGTATATCTGTGTATAAATCTGTTGGCCCCTTTATAATGTGTTTCATTTATAAAATGCTTATTATTTATTACTCTTCGGTACATTTTGTACCTTAATCAGGGAATTTTTGGCTGGTTGAATAGTACTATTTCTGCCAAGTCTCATTGGCAACCTCCGGCAGTCGAAATATTACTAACTAACCAGTCAAAAATTACTTTTCTTTTCAATTTAAAATGATCATAATAATCAAAATAAAAACAGTCACAAACTTGTTTTTTTTTTAATATAGAAAAAACCATTGCAATTTGTTGTATGTATTAGATTAGATGGCAATTAAAGTATGGTTATACATATGAAAATGATATATGAGTTTAGCAATACTTAATTGTTTTAATACAATTCAATCTGAGTCTGCAAATCTGAAGAGGTATATGCATGTCAAAGTTTATGTTGATTTTCTTAACAATTTGCGCTCTATTATTGGCCACAATTTATTGCTACATGATACTGGGCCAAGCCCAGTTCACAAATACGATACGAGTACCAGCAATAAATGCACAATATTTTCAGCTTCCAGTTTGGAGTTGGTTGTGGGGTTTATAAAACTTTGTTTTGCGCCACAAAACTCGTTTGCATTTGCGGTCGTAATTTACTTTTAATATTTGCAATATAGTTTTGATGTGGCCTGCCTTTATTAGAGCAGCTCAGAGTAGAGCACACTTTTGCAAATTACATAAACTCAAATCGCCAAAGAGCACAAAATAAACCGAAACGAGCGAAACATAAACAAAACGCAGTCGCACCTAAATAAAAAATAAATAAAATAAAAAATAAACTTAAAAAAAATCGTGGCACGAGCAACACAAAGATGACGCTGACTTGGCTAAAAAAAAAACCAAAAAAAAAATGTATAGGTAGGAAAATCAAAGTGTGAAGCACAAATCAAACATCAAATAATTGATAGAATATTGATGATGGTTAACTGAAGTACAAACGATCTAAAATGATTCAACAACAAATATGCAAAACATTGCCCCGGCCTTTCACCCACAAAGGTGCCACAGCTCTGACCCAGCACGAGCCTCGACTGAAGGGTCTAAAGATTCAGCATCCCATCTACCCCTCTCCCCCTCAGCTTGCATCAAATCACACTGCCACAAAGTCGTGAGTCCAAGTCGAGTCCAACTCTTTTTACCTTTGTGGACATGGAGACTTACCTCTCTATGGACATTGCCACCCGCACGCGCTCTGGGCAACATTTGAATTGAACCAGTTTTTGGGGCTTTGGTTTTTTTTGCCAGTTTTAGACTCCAAAGTGCGGGAGTGGTTATCGAAAACCGGCTAAAGAATTTCCAACTAAGAAGTTTTTCATGTTCGTTTGCCATTTGCATTTTTTACATTGTCCTTTTATGCAATGGCAAAAAAAACGTATTGCACAAGATTATCGAGTTTTCTTGTGAAGTTAGCTTAAGAATTCAAATATTTCTAGGGAATTGAGTTCAGTAAAAACAAATACTTAATTATATACTAAACAATTGTTTATTGGTCTTTCAAATATTACATAATATTACAATTAAGTTTAGATTTTATATAAACTTGAAGCTCTTTATTTATCCACCTCTATATTTTGTACGAAATGGTACAGAAACGGCGCCAATTAATAAAAGTACGAGAGAAATGTTCATTTTAAATAACATCTCAATACAATGGTGATATATTGAATTACTAACCTATTTATTGGCAATAGTTAATTAGATTGATTAATGATATTAATTGTGGTTGATATAAATTCGACATACTTTTGAATTCTCTTCGAATAAAGGAAATGATATTATAGTTAAATATATATGCGGGTGGAGAATTAGGTTAAAGCATTTGTTTTTTGAATTTTAAGATTTATGTATGACGAATTCATTTGCTGGCAAGTTATGTGGGAAATGGTTGTTGTTATCCTCACGATGGCGGGATTTCGACTTATATAAATAAGAAGATCCCGACTGATTTTATATATTTAATTGTAAATTTAATAACAAATGTTTGATTTTTTAAATGTATATAATTGTTCTTAAGTTTCGTCGTTGTTGCGTCGTGGTTGCGATCGTCGTTTCGCAGCGTCGTTGAACTCTTTTCTCTCGACCTTTCACCTCGGCCTCTAGATCAGAACTGCTCGTCATATACACCTCGTGTCGTGGTAACCGCTCAGCTGAGCCGTGGTGGGTAGGCTCAGCAAGGTTGCCAGACCCATCCCACAGTTATAAAATATTTTTACTAATCAAATTATTAAACTGAAACTGACAACTAGAAACTTATATAAAAAATATTTAAGTCTCTGCAGGTCAATAAAGGTTGACAAATAAAAGTGTTTGAATATTTGTCATTTTATTTAATTGCATTTTCAATCCTTTTTAAGGCTTTTAATTCAAATGCTTTTCTAAATTCTAAAGAAATTTTCATTATTTTATATTGGAAAAAGAAAGGATCGATTTGTGAGAAATAGCTATACTATCAATAGTTCACAGTAAACTGCTTGTTCTATCACTAGATTACAAGTTTTTGGATATGGTAGATAGATAAGTTGAGGTTGAGGTAGTTCTTGTCAGAATAGTCTACTACAGTTTTCAGAAGTAACTTGAGTTTAAATGGAAACTGCCTTAACTACAATACAATCAGGAGTATCGACTTTTCAAGCAGTTTTACCAATTTATCGATTACATGTTACTAATTATCGATATAGCAGTTGACCAAAAAACACAACACAATTCTCTTTGCAATTGATGTGTGAGCTTTAACATAAATATGAATATAAAATTTATTAGCTTATTTAGACTAAACTTAAATGATGAAGATTAATTTGTGAATTTTCTTTGTTAGCATTTTTTGTTTTTTTCTGTTCCGCTTCACCTATTGCCTGAAAAGAAATAACTTAACAATATAATTCATGATGAAACTTGAACGTCTAAATCCAGTCTAACTTGCTTTCATTTTGTATTTCCTGATCAACAATCAACTTTTAAAATATTTTTTTTTATTGCAAAGTCCAATTTCTATTCAAATTATATTAAATTGATTAATGTTTTTGAAAATATTTATTTCCTTCTGCCAAAGCTTTGTGCATGAAATCAATTTAATATTAACCCCGTTCCAAGAGCTTTGTTTACATTTGCTCTGCTCCATTGATGAGTTTTAATTTTGAACTGCCGCTCAGATTGAGATTGATCAAGAGACAAAAGAAAAACGTTAAAAATAAAAATTATTCAATCGAATACCCGAAACGAAGTCAACCTAAAATTTCACTTTCGTCTGCAGCCTTTCTTTTTCCAAAATTTATTCATTTCACCGCCCGGAAAGAGCAGCTTCAAACTGACCCTCAAAGTGTTATATAAGACTCTAAATAACACGCCCAGTAGTCGATGCTTTGTTTTTATTGTTGCCGCATCCAAATACAGTAAATACTTACTTAATATACGTAAATTTAAACCTAAATGGTTAACAAATTTATGCGCTTTTCACTGCCAAACGAATAATTCCAATTTATTTGTTGGACTGTTCATGAATTTTTCAACTCGTGTTTCTTTTTTCCCAGGGCATTATACATTTCTTATTCATTATTTAGTTTTATAAGACTTTAAATGGGCTCTGATATTATTAACACACTTCGGGAAATATTATTCAACATGGCCCTGGAATGCGGTCCAGAATATCATGTTGAAAGCCTTTGACAAAATACCATAAAAGATATAGATTCAGTTCAGTTGAGTTGAGTTGAGTTTCAATATAATAACTGGTCAAACACACCCTCAAGTAAGAGTCAAGTGTCAGTTTTGTAATTGTCTTTTAGCACAATTACGTGTATATGGCAATAGATAATTGGCCAAGACACTGGGCACGACTCATAAACAGGTTCTTTCAGTTATTTGCAATTTTTTAGAATGTTGCTCGCGTTTCTTGTATGCGGGTGTTAACCGCGTTCCATTTCCATTTCCAGGTTCAATTTGTTCTTTGTCCTTGAAGTGCTATTAAAAAAATGATTGATTAACATTTCATATTGTCGAGTAATTCTTATGCCAAAAAGCCGGATATCTTTCGGAAATTGCTTAAAAAATTATTGCGCTTAATCGATTGACTAAAACTTCCCGAAAATATTTTTTAAACTGGTTTACTTTTAAGTCTATTTATTTCGCTTATATGCATGTTATTTGCATAAATGCAACCAAAATAAAAAAAAAAAAAAACTTAAGCTGTCGAGCAAGTCAACATTTATTTTTTTGGTCAATAGGCGAACAAGTATTTGGTATTGTTATTGTTTATTTGGGTGGACAGTTAAGTGCGACTACTTATAGCCCAGATCATGTTTAAATATTAAATTTTAATGGCGCTAAAAGTATATTTATATCTTAGCTTTTCTATGAGATCTCAGAATTGACCCAATAATAATTATACTATATATAATTATATTATATAATATGTAATAATATCATTAAAGGTACACTAAGAAAAAAGAAATTTTTTTAAGTATAGAAACACTTTCGATAAAAAAAATAAAATAAAATTCTACAAACAGAGTATAAATCTCTACAAAGAAGTGAAAATTTCCACAGTACGAATATATTTTCTATGATATGAATAAACGAAAAAAATTATGGGTTTATAATCGGAAGTATGGATTTTCTACAATATGAAATCCAGGTGTTCTATGAAATGAATATAAAATTCATTAACCTGCAGAAAATTTTCTATGCTCAATATAAATTTTTACAAAATATGTTGACTTATTTCTTTAACCAAAGTAAAGTAATTTTTTTATTCAAATTTAAAAAAATAACGGATTTTTTTTTTTATGGACATAAAACTATAGATTTTTCCATGTTTTGTAGAAAAAGTTTCCTCGAGTTATCGAAATAATTAAATAAAATAAATAAAACAGAAAATTTTATCTGCCAGAGTTACAACATTTTCTTCACTTTGTGGTAATTAAATCTACAGGGCATAAACAAATTTCTATGGCGCTATTTCTATCCTGTTTTTCCAACCACTGACGTCAGTTTTCCACAATTGGATGTACACTTTTTTTTGAGTGTAGCTTCATTAACTTTTGCAAATATCAGATATGTAGATGCGTATTTTTGCCATTAACAAACAATAAATCTATTTAACTAAATCTAGCATTATTTCTTTTAAAAGCAGCTCAAGTTTTTCTAAGCTGATTAAACTTAGTTCCACACTTTAGCTTAACTTAATCTTATACTACAATTATGTTATGAAAATATCCAAAGTTATCTTTACAGCTTATTCCACAAATAACAAGTAAAATTACCTTAATTAGCGCCAAAAGTTCAATACTTAAGACACATATACTGAAAAAGTTATCAAGTATTTTTTACTCGAGTGTACAATAAGGTAAAAATTTTTAAAACTCAGTATAAAATTCATAATTCAAGTATGAAAGTTTTATTTATGAAAAACTGAGAAATCTAAGAATTAAGCGCGCCAAATGAAAACCATACAATCTTTTAATATTCTACATTGTATTGTTTAACAAAATAAGAAGTTATTTTTATGTTATATAAGTAGGAAGAACTTACATGCAAAATTTGCTGTATCTAGCAAATATACATATATACTTCATATATTCAGGTTATAAGCATACTTTCTTTTGCATAAATTAAAGCCTTCGTGTCTAAATCGAATTAATAAAATAAGGCTTATGATTTAATTATCGATACAATTTCATAATTTATATACCAAATGTGCATAGCATAAGCACAGTTAATGTTAACTGAAAATATTATGAACATTTTTACTCCAAATACCACCTGCAAAAACTAAAGTATGTGTAAATTTTTTGATTTGGGTTAATATACAACGCTTGTTCCAGAAATCTGCATTTTTTGCCACATAATTCGCGCAATGGGTGGCTTGGCTTAGCTTAGTTTAGTTAGTAGGAGTTAGTCGGAATGTGTGTGTGTGTGTGTGTGTGTGTGTGTGTGTGTGTGTGTGTGTGTGTGTACAAGTACCAGTTAGTCCCTAGCCCACAACGGCCCAATGTTTGTCCAAGTCTAACAATGGCCAAAAAAGAAAAAGAAAAAGAAAAAAAACAACAGCGGGCCATGCAAACAGCTGGCGATTTGCTATGCAACACTTTAAAGTGTTGTTGTTGCTTTAGTTATTGTTGTTATATTTGTTGTTGTTTAAGTTGTTTTTTTTTTGTTATTGTTTCGCTTTTGTTTTGGCTGCTCGCGTTTGGCGTTTACTTTGTGTAACAAGTTTGCATATGTGATTAACAAACAACACAGCATGTATTTGTAAATATAATTATAACACAAAAAAAATACACACACAAATAAAAAACAAAAAGAGAGCGAAAGAAACTCATGCCATGTTGCAAGTAGCTCAAACCATTGTAAATGTTGCAAGGTACGCGCCTCGAAATTCTACTATGAAAACGAAAGACTTAGGCGACAAACTCGCGTGGGTAACATCAAAATGCACACGAAATTTTGTCATTTGTCATTAACACTTAAATACAATATCATCTTACATCAGTCTGCAACTTCCGTGGGCGTTGGCCCCCATAGAACCCTATAAAGCTATGCTATAGTCGAAACCAGACAGCTGACTCACTTTTCTACTCAATTCTACACATTTCTTGACATTGACCTTCGACGGTATATATGATTATTTTCTAATTAGCAGCTGCTTTTCGGGGTCCACTCCTTCAGATTTCTCCTACTTTGTGTTTGCTTTGGGCATTATTACGATCTTTGACTACCGCTTGGGGGGTTTATTGTTCTCTTTGTGAACATAGTATAATTTTTAATTTTTATTTTGATTTTTATGCGTCTTGTTTATGGTCACAATAACGTTTGTTGTTTGTTTATTTTGCGAGTTCTGTCACCTCGTTGAAGTTCATTAAAATCAGGTAAATTAAATGAAATTATACATCTATTTTCGTCCATATATATATAGGGGATTTGTGCGTGCTATGATGTCAGACTAAATTAAGTTTAGTTAAACAGTCTCCCATACAAAGTATGATCACATGCTGTAAAAGCGGCACTTTTGATTAACCTGGGCGTGTTTTATGTCGCACTTTAGTATTTTATTTATTTATACAATAAGAAAAAGAAATCAAAACAGAAAAAACCAAAAATTAGTCATATCGATTTGTAAATTTAATGTTGATGCAAAAAATTAACATAACATTGTGAATTAATCAAAAAATTCTTATTACTTTAAAAAAAGTTGTATTTTCTTAAAGATTTGAAGAATATACTTATTTTTAACATATAATACTAAAATTAAACAGAAAATATATTTTAATATTGAAATAGTTAATATTGTTTTGTATATAATAAATTATAATATTCACTTAAGTTAGCTTGTTAAACTGCTGCACCAACAGCTCTGTCGACCTTCAATTAAATAAATAAAAATAAAAAAAAAAAGAAGAAGAAGAAGAAGCCGCTATTGAGTGCTCTTCTGGCCAAGACAGAAACTTGATTATATTATATTAAGAAAACTTAAAGTTCAACTTGTTTCGTTGCTGTTGTTGTTGATGCTACTTGTTGTTGCTGTTGTTTTTGTTGTATTTTGATTGTTGCTGTTTTTGTAATTGCACTTCTGAATGACTTTTCGCCGTGGCGTCTTGACATTTCGCACAAACAAAAACCGAGGCGAGTTTATATAAATGTGTTCAACCTAGTAAAACAATTGAAGACAACACCGACTTTATTCTTTTCTTTTGCAATTTGTTGCAACGAGTTCCAAACGTAGGCATTGAAAATAATGCCTGAATGGGAATAATTCAAGACGCATATATGTAATTTATGTACATTTTCACAGAAATCATCTCTACACTCAAAAAAAAAGTGTACATCCAATTGTGGAAAACTGACGTCAGTGGTTGGGAAAACAGGATAGAAATAGCGCCATAGAAATTTTTTTATGCCCTGTAGATTTAATTACCACAAAGTGAAGAAAATGTTGTAACTCTGGCAGATAAAATTTTCTATTTTATTTATTTTATTTAATTATTTCGATAACTCGAGGAAACTTTTTCTACAAAACATGGAAAAATCTATAGTTTTATGTCCATAAAAAAAAAATCCGTTATTTTTTTAAATTTGAATAAAAAAATTACTTTACTTTGGTTAAAGAAATAAGTCAACATATTTTGTAAAAATTTATATTGAGCATAGAAAATTTTCTGCAGGTTAATGAATTTTATATTCATTTCATAGAACACCTGGATTTCGTATTGTACAAAATCCATACTTCCGATTATAAACCCATAATTTTTTTCGTTTATTCATATCATAGAAAATATATTCGTACTGTGGAAATTTTCACTTCTTTGTAGAGATTTATACTCTATTTGTAGAATTTTATTTTATTTTTTTTATCGAGTGTTTCTATACTTAAAAAAATTTCTTTTTTCTTAGTGTTGCTTCATTAACATTAGGCGAGTCCGTTCCAGAAGTCAGCCAATTATATGCCACAAAGATACAAGATAAAACAAAAAACAAAAAAAAACTGCAACAAGTTTGGAATTCTTCTTGAGTCAAAGCAACAACAACGCCGCAAAACTGTAAATGTCAAAATGTCAGACTACAGGCGGGCTGCAGGCACAGTGGTTACAAAGAAGTTCTATTATAAACAAACTTCATATATTAATGAAAACTATTTAAAAACAAAAGTTGAGAAAAATTTGTAATTCAAAACTATTCTATTAACAATAACAATTAATTTAACATAAACGAAACATGTAATTCGATTTAGTCGATTGTAGAAAAGACAAATTAAAATCAACAATTTAGAAAATTCATAATTTGATGATTCTTCGTTTGAAATTTCTTTTGGAAATTAAGTTTGTTCTTTCATTGTTATACCAAATGCAAATGATTTTTAGATTAGCTTTCAATAAATAGGACTCATTACTTAGATGACTTTTAATTTTCACCCGAAAAAAAGCATCAGTCATTGACTCTTCTTTCTTTATATAAATGATTCATGACTTTCATTTAAAGAGTTAATTAATCATCTTATTTAAAAAGGTCAAGAAAAGTTTGTGTTTGTTCAAACTTGTGACAATCATTAGATTAATCTCTTTGAATACTCATTATCAGATGCGCTTTTTATTTACATTTTCATCAGTTTAATTTCAATTGTTGACCACTGTTCAGCCAAAGGCGTCGCTGTCGCTGTTCACAGTGGACGTTCGACAGGCGACAAACTAAAAATGGTTTGAGTTTGAGTTTCGGGCCCATTGTTTAGGCTTGTTTTTTGCTTTGAGCCAAATGCCAAATGCTGCAGACAGTTTGAGAGGCACTTGACTAAAGGCCGTGCGGCAAAGTTGAAACAAATTTGAAAGCCATGAAGCGGCCCATTTAAAGGCATTGTACTTTTTGCCATTGTGGCAAGCGCTGCGGGTAGTACCAATGGGAGTTAGTTGAGTTGACTTGGTCTTGAAGTTAGTACAGAGCTCTAGAATCTAGAATATAGATTATTGTTTAAAATATAAGTTTTGCGTGTCATGTAGCTGCAACTGAAGCGGCTCTTGTTTGCTGATGTTTACTGGTTATAGATAGAATCGAGTAGTTGATCTAAAGTGTATCTCTTTTTACAAGACATTTGTCAGAGACAAACAGAATCCCAGCTGACATCGCCCTTGACTTTATGTTACTTTTCAGCCTTTTATTTCCAAGCATAAAGCGGATTCATAGCCCAATGCATCGACCAAGAAACTTAGGTCAGGAGCCAAGACCAACAAGTGAAAATTCGTGGGCAATACAAAGCGATTGCGGTAATGCAATAAGTGGAAATAATGATGATAACTTCGCAAATACAATTTTGGATATACATATCTATAAGTATCATATTTCAATGGTTGCTTTAAAGCAAACTTTTACAGAAATTAAAGATTTGCAATGATTTCAATTACTGGATGCTAAAATACTGAGTAAAGAGTCGCAGATCATTTAATAAAAATAATAATACAAATTAAAGATGTTTTTTGAATTCCGTTAAAAATATTGTTATCTAGAATACTCTTTTATACTCTTTGATAGAATGCAATATATATTAAATTATCTCAACAAGTCAGTTATGCGTGCTGCTCAATAATAGATAAAACTCAGATACTTCTTTCTACTGGTTTCATAGATTAAACCTATATTATTAAGTTTATTTTAAGACAGGTTTACAAAACACAAAGTGTAACGACTTTGGCTGAAAGCATTCATTAAAAATTCAAAACACAACTTCAAGTTCATTACAATAAATTCCAATACGATAGGCTTCGATGGGTTTATTTATGCGACAGCTGGCAGAAGGTTACATATTGTTCAAATTTGCGTTCTGTTTTGTATAGAAATACTTAGAAATAGGCAAATTATATCACGAAATTTAGACTTTTTCATGGTATTTCAATATTGGGTCAAGTGTGCTAGGAATATTAATTATACGATAATATAAATGTAACAAAAGAATTAAGTTTCTTCTACTAGCATATTACCAAAGCAAAATATAAATTGTATTCACTCACGTTCGATCTGCAATGCTCACTTATTGATATGGAACTATAATGCAGAGTCAACGGCAGATGAGAATGAACGATTTAATCTACCTTCAAATGCGGATTAGAGTTAACAGGCTCAAATACACCAGAAACTCTTGCCCAAACGCAGAAGGCTAACCTAAACAAACACACACACAACAACAAATAATATTACGAATTTCAGATAATAGTAAATATAAATAAAATTCTTTTTTCTCTGCGGGAGGATTCGAACCTCGGATTTATTTCTCTACGCGAGACCAAGACGTCAACTTAACGCGCTCGGCCACAGCGGAAATTGTCGTTTGTCTTCTTAAGTAGCAGCACTTTTAGTTCTATGTTGGAGCAAGCAGTTGAGAAGCAGTGAACAAGCAGTTGGTATTTATTATGTATTGTGCATGCATTATTATATTTATGAAAATACAAATCATAAGAATATAAAAATGGAAAAATGATTATAACTTTGTTTTAAATTGATGGACTTTCTTTTTAAATATTGGCACACAAATAAGCAATAACTACAAACATAATAATAATATTTATTACGACTTTTTAATTCTAATAATGTTTTTATATCCTTACAAAAGGGTACTAGAATTTTGTCTCGAAATGTGTAATATATAAAAGATCCCATAAAGTATATATATTCTTGACTTTTAGTTTGTATGTCAACATCAGTTCGATCGTACCACTATATTATATTGCTGCGATAGAAACAATCGGTCAAGTATTCAAAATTTTCTTAGGAGACCATTGCAGGGGAATATAGCTTATTATTATATACTACGATTAAATCGGCTATTTAAATTTGGAAAAACCTTTCTTAGTTTCGACATCAACACCTTCCAACAAGGTCAACAAAACATGTTCGATTAGTGTTATATTTCCTGACAAAACCATAAATTAATCAAAATTTTATATTGCAATTTACAACAACAGTTCAGCCTCGTAGCTCAATTATTTATTTTGTTCATACATACTTTATCTATATACACACACATTTTTACTCTGGCGAAAACAAGGTGTGAAACTCAACTAAAATTTCGGGCTTGGAGCCCCTGCCCCGAAAATGTAGGCGTTGCCCCGGCCCCCACTCAACTCTATGCGCCCCCTCTCGCCTGTCTGCATAAATTCGCCTGATAAAATTTTCAACACGCTGCAGTTTTGCGTTTGAAATATTGCGCTTGTATGATATTTCAATTTTCAATTAGTTGCAACGTTTTTTGCGTGGTTCCAAATGTATAAATTTGAGTTTTATTATTATTTTTTTTGTGTTTTTTTTTAAATTTCGTGTGCTGTTGCTTTTTATGGCCAAACATTGTGGGTCAAAGAGTCAAAAGTGACGCATGCGAGGTTGCAGCCTTTGCTGTTCCTGGTGTATTTGTCTACTTTGGGTGCTTCAAGCCCACGCTCTGTCATAGACACATATCATATAACCAGGCGGCAGCTACTCTATAGTTATCATAAGCACCTATTTACAAAATTACAAAATGTTGCCAGCTGCCTAAATGACATCACGCGAAATTTGTGCCTGAAAATAATGACTAAATTTTATTCCAATATGAAAGAAATGGCATAACTTAGATTTATTTTAAATCATTCAGAAATTCTTGATTGGAAATATGTTATTAAATTAAAGGAAATCGATTTGGAACTATATATCTATGTTTTTGGGACTAAAAAGTTTAACAGTTCTTATATTAAAATTTACGTGTTAAAGAATATTTATTATACATAAAATGTATTTATTATACAAATATATATATATATTCTTAATCAGAATCAACAGCCAAGTCAATATCGCGCCCAGATAAACCAAATTTCGATAATATGCAGGTTCCTATGCCATAAACGAATCAAGTTTATTTCAAATTTGGGATATCAGCCCCGCATCGATAAAAACAAAATGATTTAAAGCCTTGACTTTAAACAAAATGTTATAAACATGAATAAGATTTCAATATGCAATCAATCTTAAAGACATTATACAAACTATTAGACATTCGTCATAAAAAATATATGTTCGAATAGACAAAGTCATGGGATATTTGACACAAGTATTACAGATGTGTGCCACGTACATATACATATATAAACTATTATACTTACCTCACAAATAAATACATTTTTTATCAATAATATTACAAGTCTATGTTGTACTATTTTGCATTATATATTTTCTTAAAAAGGGGTCAAAATACATCCGCAAAATGTAGTTGTTCCGATTTTACTTTTGTTTATGATATACGAATACATAAATATATATCTTTTGCCAGGCCGTGACAAATGCTTGCCTCGAGCAGTGACTTTTTATTATTATTTATTTATTTATTACAATTTATTGACAATTAGGCACAATGATTTTGAGTTTGAGCGCTTTTCATGGCTAACTGAAGCCAACGGCAAAATACATCAGCGTCAAGTGTTAAAATTGCAGTCGTTTGTATATTGAGTCATTAATAATTGACCTTGTTTAATTAATTAATTTTATTTTTATTTCAGATGCATCCAGCTATTATTTTCCATCCCAAAATCGTTTTGTGCCATCCTCGGGCTCCTTTCCACGGCAGTTGCAACAACAGCAGCAGCCGCAACAGACTTTGAATGGTTTCCGCAGCAGCAGCGGTGGATTCTCTGCCTCGCCCGGCTCCTACCAGGAGCAGCTCCTGTTTATAGCCAACGAGAATAACCAAAGCAGCAATAAACAAACTCCAATTGCAGCCAACTCGCCATATGGAACACCATTTGGTGCCAGTGTACAATTTCCAGTAAGTTTTCAATTCTCAATTAACTTTCAAACATCCAAATTCAAATTCAGCACATTTATGTATCCATATGGGGCTCATTCAAGGGAAGGGGGCAGGTGGCAGGTGGCAGGCAACCTGCAGCTAAAATATACTTGCAACTCGTCTATGCTCAAGGCAATTAAGCAACTTGTTGTCTGTGTCTTAGTCCGATTTCGAGTCCAAGTCTTGCTCTGGGCACGCAAGGCTGTGCCAATCAACGCCAAAAACGAAATCAAATCAAATTCATAAATTACAACACATGCCACATGCCACAAGCCACATGCTAGACATATGAAATTTGATTAGGCGAAGTTGCAAATAAGCTGGCGCAAATGTGTTTTAAGGCTAGAGATGAGATCGTGGCACGAACGTGTTTCTTGTTAGCGATGGGATACAAATAGAAAATATAATCGTACACTAAGAAAAAAGAAATTTTTTTAAGTATAGGAACACTGTCAATAAAAAAAATAAAATAAAATTCTACAAACAGAGTATAAATCTTTACAAAGAAGTGAAAATTTCCACAGTACGAATATATTTTCTATGATATGAATAAACGAAAAAAATTATGGGTTTATAATCGGAAGTATGGATTTTCTACAATATGAAATCCAGGTGTTCTATGAAATGAATATAAAATTCATTAACCTGCAGAAAATGTTCTATGCTCAATATAAATTTTTACAAAATATGTTGACTTATTTCTTTAACCAAAGTAAAGTAATTTTTTTATTCAAATTTAAAAAAATAACGGATTTTTTTTATTATGGACATAAAATTATAGATTTTTCCATGTTTTGTAGAAAAAGTTTCCTCGAGTTCTCGAAATAATTAAATAAAATAAATAAAACAGAAAATTTTATCTGCCAGAGTTACAACATTTTCTTCACTTTGTGGTAATTAAATCTACAGGGCATAAAAAAATTTCTATGGCGCTATTTCTATCCTGTTTTTCCAACCACCGACGTCAGTTTTCCACAATTGGATGTACACTTTTTTTTGAGTGTAATCCCGAATATTGCACAAAATGGTTTCCTTCTTAATATATATTATACTTGGTATAATAATATTATATTTATTGTCCTATAAGATCTCTGGTTCGTCTTTATTGGGTATTTTTGAAACAATCCCACGGATTCCAAACTCCACCTGGATTGCAGTGTTAATAATGCTTGCCTGCCCGTGATTTGCAATATTTATTTATTGCCAATGATTTAATGTCTGCCTTATGGTATGTCCATTTATTTATCTATCTTAGCAATCGTATAAGGCATAAAGTAGGCTTTCAAGTATTATAGAATCGTCAGCAAAAAATAGAGCAATATATGTATGTTGGAATACTTTTAATTACAGGTACCGAGGAACATATTGTCTTTTAACTTTATGTATTATTTTGTAATTGATTTCTTGTAATGTGTAATATGTAGGAAATAAAATTGTATTGGAATTTCCTCACGATTGCTATACCTAATAGGCAGTGATACTACTCCCCCAATTTCTTCCTTCTTTAACCGAATATCTGCCGTCATGCGGCACGTTTGTTGGAACTTCCTTGACCAACGTGGAGTTGGGCATTTTTCACGCCTCACGCATTGCCTAAAACTCAAAACTGAAGTTACCCACTAAGCCATGAAATATAAATACAATCAAAGCTGGAAGCATTTTCAAATCCATTTAAACAATTGCTTTCACTTTGGCAAAGTCAAACAAAAGACGAAACGTCTTTGATGTCTGTTGCATATCAACAATTCAACGGAATTATTTTTGTTTATTCAAATGCATTTGAAGAACGTGTTTCTTAATTGAAAAACTGTTTAATCATAATGTTTATTACCAGCTTGCGATCATGATTGCACGCATTTTGAATAGGGTGCTACCAGTTTGGCCCTAATTGAAATGGCATGTCAGGGCCTGAAGAGTCGATTGTAGAGTGTAGGGGGAGGAATGGGGGAAAGGGGAGTTAGCCCAGTTGCCCTGCAGTTTGTCAGCGCACAGCAAGAGGTCTTGGCCTCCATTGTTTGGGCCCAAGACTCCAACTCGACTGTAGACTGTAGATTGTAGACTGTAGACCGTAGACTGCTGCATTTTTCACACTTTTGATTGGCTTTCTGCTGCATTGTGTGTCGCTGGACAGGGATTTGCCTAATGGAAGTGACTTCTTTATGGGCCTCGAGTGGAGCCATGGAAAACTCAATTAACTTGGATCCAGTTGCAGTGGCTTCAGATGCTGTGCGTTGATTGTGAACATTCAGGCAGAGAGACTATGGAGATGCCACCATAAGTCACATGAACAGCATCTCTGAACAAAGCATAATAAATCATGTGCTGCAAAATGATAAATATAGATAATGAAAAAACAAACATCACAATGCTGACGAAAAAAGAGTGAACTAGAAAATAATTAATTATATTAAAATCATGCAAGCTTTTCAGTAATATTAATTATAGTGTAGTAGTAGTTTCTTTTCTACAAAAAATCATTCAAAACTTTTTCAAACTATCTATAGTTTTGTGCTCAAATAATGAGAAGTATTCTATTGTACTTATTTTGCCTGAACATTGAGTAGATTCAAGCAGCCCTCTGACTTCGATTCTAATCAACAAAACATATCATAATTAGTTTAAAAACTAATTGTAAAATAGACTTCTTTAAAGCTTCTCAAATCTACAAATCTTCTTCTATAAAGAGGCTTATTATTTCTAAAACCCAACCTTCATTAGATGAGCAACCTACTTTGGTAACAATAGAGGCTTCATTTATATGATAACCTTATTGTATCAAAGCTAAAGTTAATTACATATATGAAGATTGTAAGATGATTGCACTATTTAATGGTAAGTAAATTTTGGTTGGTACTTTAAATTAGAGATTTTTGCGTAATGTTTATTTAAAGTGAAAGCCCAATGCATTCTCTATGATCTTTACATTGTCGACAGTTTTTTTCAATTATTTAAAATTCAGCTTCTTCATATTGACAAACGACTTAAGAGCTGTTTAATTTCTTGACCAACACTTTCTTCTTTATATACACATAAACTAATATTTACCAGTTCGTTCATGGGTTGAAAAGTCGTCTCATTAAAGCTCAAAGTGTCGGTTATTGTACCCAGCTCGATGTTGACAGTGAAATTGTTGGGAATTCAGGCATTTCCATAGTTATAGTCAGTTCCAATTAATGACTGCTAATCAGAGTAAAACTTGTAAGTAACTGAGACGATAAACATAAACATTTCTCTCTAATTGCTGGAGAAAATCTCTCAACAAATTGCTAACAGTTTTCTTGATGGCGGGGTGGGCGTTACTTTTAGGGTATTCTCTGATGCGTAAACAACGACGTCAAGAAGCGGAAAACAACGAAAAAAAAACACAAAAAAAAAACACTTCAAACTGCAATGAAATTCGCCTTTTAGCAACAAAACTTGCGTTTTGTATGCAATTTGTTTAACAGAGCAAAACTGCAGCTGAGCTATGGGCTCCCACCACAGCTCAAAAGCTCCCAAACATTAGAAGTACTTTCAAAAAACTTGAAAAAGAAATAAAAAAATAAAAACCAAAATACCTAACAACAATAATAATAATGCATAATAACAACAAGTACTTAAGACTGGCAACTGGCAACGATTTCTGTAATTAGCGGCCAGTCAAATTTCGACCTTGATACACTTCAATCAAATAGTTTTGATAGATTTCCATTGTTTGATTTCTTGTTACTGTATTTTTGATTTCTGATTTCTGATTTTGTATTTTCGATTTCGATTTCATTTCCAATCCCATTTGCAATCAACTTTATAGTTTCCTAAGCTCAAATCTTAAAGCGCTTTGGCATTGCATGCAACACGTGGATTGAAGGCCCCTTATAGATGAGTACGGACAGCTTAGCAGGTGTACGATCTCGAGTGTTTCCATTAAAGGGTTTTAACTGCATTATTTGAATATAGTATATGATCTTAGGATTTTGGTTGTCAACTTATATTGATATGGGCTAAACTGCCAGCTGAAATCTTTGATTATGTCAGATTTTATGCTTTTGATTCGGGTTACAGTTACAACAATCAAAATAAACCTAAGTTCATAATAAAAACTTATTTTAATATACTTAATACCGGTAAACGAAATCCTACCTTTCTATTTTAACGTATAACACAATATTCCATACAAATATTTAGTAGACTTCATATATTCCTTCTGATTATATAACGCACGGATTGCTGCTTAAAATACAAAAATAATATTTAAAATTTCTTACTTCCTAGTATATTTTGGTTATAATATTGATATTGGAAAATGAATGATTATCTGAATTTGTACAGCTGCGGTCAAAATAATAGTAGTGCCACCAGACATAAAATTAAAACATTGAAACATTTCGTAGGTTCCTTTGAGCTTTTGATTTCTGACTTTGTCAGATCATTGTGTTGAATTAGCTTTTATGAAAAAGTATCATTAGGACATAAAAGCTTTTTTCATTTTTGAGATTCTGCGCTTTTTCGAGATCCACCCTTAATTTGATCCGGTCAAAAAAAGATAAACATGGAAGACCTCGAATCATGTCCTAAAAACTAGTGAAAAATATTTAGAGGTATTCGAAGCGCGGCACGTATGTTCCTGCAATACTTATAAAAAGGGACTTAGGTATGGACTAAGCTATGGAAATGATTCGTAGATGTTTAAGGAAAAATAATCTGGTAGCAAGAAGCCTGAGAAAATTTCCGTTATTAAAAAAAATACATGTCCAAAAGTAAAAACGGTTTTCTAAGAAACATCTGAAATGACCCCTTGAGAAATGGACTCCTGTGGTCGGATGAGTCCAATATTGTGTTGTTTGGTAGTCGAGGATCTAGAGAATATGTAAGGCATCCACAAAATTCCGAATATCAGCCTAGATTCACCTCCAAGGCCGTAAAACAGGACATTTGGAACATAATGATCTTGGCATGTTTTTCATATTTCGGTGTTTGACCCATATATTGGCTCACAACTATAATAGATAGGCAAAAATATGTAAAAATTCTGCAGGACATTATGCTACGCTGTCCTGCGGATTATATGCCGTTAATTTTGAAGTTCTAATAGGACAACTATCCAAAGGATACCAGAAAAACTGCCAAAGAATGGGTTACATCGAATCAAGTTGATGTAATTGAGTGGCCCCCGTAGTCCCCCGATTTGAAGAACATTTACAATTTGTGGTCCGATGTCAACAAGGATACTGCAAAGTATCCACCAACAAATAATAATCATCTTTGGGAGATCGTTAAGAGCACCTGGAACTCAATATCTCTAAAAAGATACTAGAGCCTTATGGACTTCAGGTTCCATCATTTTAAGGCGGTATTTCACAATAAAGGCTTCACAACAAATTATTAAATTTGTTATTAATTAAGTGACTTTCACATATCTAACCTTCAAAATAAAAAAAAATTAGTTTAAGATCGTTTTTACCATTAAAATTTTTGAATTTGTTCATCACTACTATTATTTTGACCGGCCATTTTGTAGGCTATTGCAAGAAAAAAAATTCTAAATCTAAAAATAATAACTGTTAAATAATTTTGGTATCTCAGATGGATAAACAATATATTTACGTTTCATAAAAAAAATAAATTAAAAATTTAGATAAATCAAAAGTCCTTTAATTTTGAGTTTTTTGTATTACATTACACGCACTACTATTATTTTGACCGCAACTGTATATGCAGTTTAAGAAGAGATGCTTAAGTTTATATTGTATGTTATATTATGTTCAATTAAAATATACTCATACTTTAACCGTTTTCTTATATTCATGTTAACTAAGATTTGTAGTGCAAAATATGTACTACATAAAAAAAACTTTCAACTGCAAATTTCCCGGTCTGTTTACTTTTAATTTAATTAGAGAAATGATGTCAGTTGTCGATGCGATGATGTCTCATTCAAATTATATCAAATTTGTGCATTAACTTGAAAATGAAGAGAACGAAACATAGTTCGAACTATAGGGTAATCTTAATGAATATGAAAAAACAGGCCTAATACTTATTAGACTTAGACCTATTTCCTAAGTATATAGCTCTCATTAGTTAACTTCAACTTGGTGTCCATAAATTACGTTATTTTTAATCCGACATGAGAACCCTACAACAACAAAACTAATTAACTTACTTGGCTTTAATAACAACAATAATCTCGTTGATTTGGTTTTTATAATTTTATTTATTATTTTTTTGGTTTTGTTTTTGTTTGCTTCCCACAGAAACCGAATCGCCAGTCGGACTATTATGATATCTCGCCACGCCCCTTTGGTGTGCCCGTCAGTGGAGGTGTCGCAACCTCTGGGTCTGCGTCCGCATCCACGTCAGGGTCCGCATCCAACGGATTTACACGCTCCAAGGCAATAAGGGGTGGCTCCGGCAACAGTTTGAACGGTTTTCAGCCGCAGACGCAGCGCGTCAATGTGCCACACCAGCAGACGCAGTTTCTGGCTCATTTCAGTGAGCCCACAACGGTAAGGAAATGCCAATTGAGAGATTGAGATACATTTCGTGTAGTTGCAGATACATTATTTGCTAAAAAGTAAAAGCAACAAAAGGAACAAGAAAAAACATTTGTTTTTTTTTTTTTTTTGTTTGGCATTGCATAACATTTAACAAAACAATTGGCCATGCTCTGATTTTTGGCCAATATCAATTGGCGTTAGTTGCGCTCTCTCTCTCTCTCTCTCTCTCTCAATTTACGTGACTTCAAATGAAACGGCAAATGTTTTTTTTTTTTGCCAGCAGCAGCCGCAAAATTCACCCAAAAAACCAGAACCAGTTGCAAGCCACATTTTTGGTTTTTTTATATATTTTTTTAAAACCGCAGGCTGCTACAAAATAACAATAACAAAACTATATTATATCAACAATCAAATGAAATCATTTTTACCTTTCACCAAGATTACAATTTAAAGTTACCAATAGGCTGTTATTACAAACTGGAGCATTTTTTTCAATATCTCAAATATGCTTAGCATATTTAAGTAGTTTTTTCTTTAATAATTGAAATGTCTGTCAAATTTCAAATAAGTATATTTCACATTGTTTCGCTGTTCATCACTTTATCACTCGCTCTCTCCCCTCCCACTCTATTGCTTAATTGCCACAATTTGTTATTTTATTATGAGCGAAAGTGTTTCTATATATAATCTCTGGCTTTAATATATAAATCTACACACGATAAATAAATTGACAGCCCACAATGACAATGAGTTTACATTTTGTTTGTTTTTGAAGTGGGCAACAATTATGAGTAATTAGTTAAGTAATAATATTAAAATATTTTTTAACTTCAAAGCTGCTTAATAATATAATACATTTTCACAAAACTTAAGGAACTACAATTTTGCAATCAAGTAATTTTCAAAAGCTTAAAGCTAATTTTTAAAAACAACAGGAAACAAAGCTTTTGTCGAGTGTCCAAGATTTTAATACTCTTGCGAAGATGCTCATTAAAGTACCCTCAAAATATCTATTGAAAACAGTAACATTTTGTAAAAATAACTCATATTTATGGTCAATTTTTATAGTACAACTATCGTATTAAGTAATTTAACTATAACAAAATTTGGCTTATTAAGAACATAATAAAACAAGTAATTGGTAAGCTTGGTTGTATCTTTGAAAAATGATTAAGTTTTTTATACAAAAATCGAATTATGAGTGATTTATATATTGATCAAGTTTACCAGATCACTTAATATGTAAAAAAAGAAGCATCTATCATTCTGATGACTTTAAATTTAAGAGACTAATTTACATATGTATATAGAAAGAAATATTTAGCTAGATCGACTGTCTGTTGAGAGTATATACTTGGTATATACTGTGGTTCGACAGTAAAAAAACAATCACGAAATCTGAAATTAAATCGTTCCCAAACGGGTTCAGCAATTTGGTAATATTAATAATAGCTATATACTGAAGTTTGTATAAGAAAAGAATTTTTTACTCCCGAAGTTCGTAAATTAATCCTGTTTTTAGCATGAGTTTATGAACATTCTGGCTTGATTTAAGATTAAAGAACGACTACTTTTAACTTCGATAGAGACAGGTTAGTTTTTTCAATTCCGAACATATATATACATACAGGAATATGATAGGTATAGGAAGATCGTTTATGTAGAATCTCTAGTTCATTTGGAGCTCTTCAAGCTAACATACTACTACAAAGGAAAAACAAAAACACCCAAATGTAACTATCGAAATCGCAACCTTCTTTTAAGAAACTGTTGTAACCTTTAGCATCTTCAGTTACTCGCTGCTGCTCAGTTACCCAAAGACCCAAAGGCCCCACTCGTGTCAACTTCTGTGATATCTGCAGCGACCCAAATATCATCATGCAACACTCAATCTTGCAGCTTTCAATAGCTAAACACGACGCTTCTGCGTCACGTTTACAACCTGTGCGAAGATTCAGACAGAGTCAGGTATTACAAGGTAGAGGAGTATATAAATCGCATCAGTTTGCCTTCACATAAAAATTAAATAAATACGAGCGCATAAATTATGAACACCAAAAGCTGGCAAATGGAACAGTTGTTGTCTGGAAAATTTGCACAAAACGCTTTTAGACAAATTTGAGAATCACTTCAATGGCTGTGGCGGGGGTCTGTGGGGGTCTGAGAAGAGTTCGCACGCAAAACAATTGACAGACGAACCGCAGAGATTGCGATTTTGTAAATGTATATGTGTGCTCTAGGAGGGGGCCCCAAACCATGATGAAACTATAACAGTTTCCCATGACTACAACAACGATGTTGATAACATGTGACCACAAAAGCCGATGCTGTGAATGAGGCCCTCAGCTGTCGGTTGGCAATAGCCGTAATAATCTGTATATAGTATAGTAGCTGTAATAATTTGCATCAAGGCATTGGACTAGATACTAGAGCTGGATATACATATATTTTTGTTGCTATCGATAATAAGCCTTTTAGACCCTCTTTAATAGCTGCAACTCTATTTTACTCAATTTTACAGAGCGAGAAGCGTCTGCAATCAAGCAGTGCTGCCCAGCGTCCATTTGGCAATGGCGGCTTCTTACCCAGCGCTACACGCACCCGCACCCAAGCACCTCCAGCGGATGATTCCACACCCCAGGCAGCAGCACCATATCGCTTACGCAATCGCTTCCAGCCCTCAACTTCTACAGCTTCATCCACCACGTCAACTACAAGTGGCAGCAGTGCGGAGGTAAGCAGCAAGCGGTTCAATCGTTTTGGTACAAATCGTGGAGCTGTAAAGACCACCAGCAGCACCACATCCAGTTCAATCAGCTCAACTACACAGAATGCGCCTGCGGATCGTCCCAGCTTTGGACGGAAGCCGCCCAATCCACGCCGTCCTGTATTCATAAGTCGCGAAGTTAATGAACCCGCAAGTGTGGTCAGCAAGCGACCCTTTAACTATAACAGCGCCAGATTGAAGGTAGCACGACCCACGTCCAGTACAACCAGCACTACCGAAGGTTTGGATATAGAAGAAAGTGATGAGGATTACGATCAGGAATCCCAGGAGGAGGAGGAGCATTTCCACGAGCAGAAACTAACCGAAGACCAGGAAGAGTCGTCAAGCCTGGAGAAATTGCCACTGCAGGAGGAATCACTAACGCCAATTACAGCAGCCAAAACTGAAGCGAAAAACAGCCAAGAGCATGCATCCAATTTGGGTTTGTCCGATGCCTTGAATACAGCGACAGGCAATGATGAAACCTCTGAAAAGTTCAGCACTACCAGCACGGAAGAAACCCAAACAGACTCTTCAGAGGCACATGATTTCACAGAGGAGACAACGCTTCCAAATCTTGCACTCGAATACGAATATGTGGAAGAGGAGGCAAAGGGGACAACCACAATTCCCAAAGCAAACGATTCAACGGAGGAACAACAAACGGAACTAGACACAGAAACTACTGAGGTGTCTGTGGAAACCAGTAGCACCACAGAACAAAGTAAAACACATAACGCGCAGGCGCCTGAAACTCAAAAGGAGAACTCATCGAAGCAGGAAGATCAGTCCGAGTATGATGATGAGGGAGGTGAAGAAGGTGAGAGTAAATGATTAACTCAAAAAAATAATATTATTAACTGTCATATATTTTTTTTTAAAGGCGATGATGAATATGAATATGATGAGGAAGAGAATCCTGAACAAGTAGAAGGCAGTGGGGATGAAATCAAACATAATAGCGATGTAACCACCGAAACAGAAGTGGAGGCACCTCACAGTAAAGAACATGAACTTGAAAATGGACGTGAGATTATCTCAGTGGTAACAACAAAGAGTGTTGTTAATGGCTCCACAGCATATCCAGCACCAGTGACACCCAGCAGCATTAGCACAATCCATGCGGACAGCCAGCCAGCTCCATTGGTCGATGAAGAACACACTGAGACAGCTAATATCCCTCTTAATACAACACCGTTGCCCACTGAGGATGGTGCAGTCGATACCCCGAATGTGACCGAGAGCTATGTGGTGGTAGCATCCATTCAAACAAGCCGCAGTATCAATGGTGCTCGCTTCTTGCCCTTCCCAGCCATCGAGCAGGAGGAGACAAAGCAAACGCTTTCCGAACTGGAGCGTAAGGTGCATTCCAAGCTACAGCAAAAACAGGCTGATTTAAATGAAAGCAGTGAGGAGCCCAGCACGACGACAACAACGACATCCACATCTTCCTCCACGACCACAACCGAAAGATCCCTGCCAGTACAGGGCGTGTCTACAGAGAGCATCATCGATAAACTAGATCGAGTGCAGTCGGAATTATCCAGCGGTGTTCTCTCTGGCAAGTATCCCATCATTAGCCAAATGGATTCCTCAACACCTGCCACCACAACGACAATCGGAAGTGGCAAGTTTGTGCCCCATATACGAAAGTTCCAACCTCGTACCACAACAGCGCCCAGCACTACGAGTAGCGGTAGTAAAGTGAAGTTGCAGCACTTTGATGAAAGTGAAATGGATGAGCTGGCTGGACTTCTCCCAGTGGGCTTTAAGCCAAAATTCAGTTATAAAAATCGCAAGATCACCACAACGACAACAACGACGGAGGCACCAGCACAAGAACTATCTAAGAAACCAGGACGCAATTCCACCATAAGTCGCTCCTTTAAAAACGGTGTTGTCACTGTACAGGATGTGGCTTTGGCAGGGCTTCTACCCAAAGGTTATAAGCCACCGAAAACAACAACCACAAAAGGTCCGGAACAAGGCACAACTAAGGCAGACGCGGTTTTGGAAAACCTATTTAGTGAAGTTAAGTTTGATGATACCCTCGCCGCACTACTGCCTAAGGATTACAAGGTGAACTCCACAAAATCGAAGTCGGCGATAAGCGTAGTCGATGATATTTCCAAGTTTTTGCCAGCGGGTTATAGTCCCTCAACCTCAACTACAACGACGACGCAAAGATCTCCTGCTGTTGCCGTACCCTTTGATGATTTGAGCAAATTTCTGCCTCCTGGATATAAGCCAACAAAGGAGCCAGTGGAACCCAAGCTGCCTGTTGACATAGTTCCTCTAAAAGTGGATGATATTAGTAGCTTATTGCCCCCCGGCTTTAAGCTGAATGACACTGCCAAACCCACTTTGCACGTCAGCTCTGAAAATGATGATCTGTTGGCGTCGCTGCTTCCGCCGGGCTATAAGGCCAAACCCAAGCATCCCGCGTCTACGTCCACAACGACAGCGAAGCCCACACCAACTTCTCTGCCAATTCCCAGTAGCAGTGAGTCGCCTGGAAATGACAGCAAAGGCAAAATCGTTTTTCCGAAGGGTATTCACAAGCGTTTGGGCTCCCATCGGTTGACCACTCCTCACACGCCGGTAGAAGGAGCTGATGCACAAAACTCCTCACCACCTGTGGTAATTAAGAAGGGTCCACCAACACGAGCAACCACCGAATTCACGGGCTGGCCAACGCCTCCGACGACACCACTTTCAATTGACAAATTAAATGCACAAACTATTAACTTTGAGGATCTGCTGACCGCAGCGGGCAGCACTAGCACAACCTCGAGCACCACTACAACAACAACCACAACGACTACTACAACTCCGAGACCCACAAAACCTGGTCATTGCACAGCAGAATGTGATTTGGAGGCCACCATTAGGATTATTGAAGGTGTGGCTTGGAAACCTGAACTACTAGATCACAATACACTCGAATGGAAAAATCTTGCCCACGAACTTGAAGCTCAGGTGGGTCAATTTTTTTTCTTAGCTATTAAACTTGCTCCTGACCTTTTCCTAATCCTTATCCCTTTGTCTAGCTAAATGAGGTCTACTCCAATGCCGCACAATTAAGCAAATGGTATAAAAAGGTGCGCATCGATAGCTTTAGTCAAGGCAGCGTGCTAGTTGACTATTATGTTGAGCTGGCCAACATTACGGAGGATGTAGACACCTTAGAGATCAAGCAGCTATTTCATGATGCGCTCACTAAGCCCACAACTCCAAAGCTGCCTGACAAGGATGCAGAGGAAAATGAAACGGATAGCGTATCCGGTCCAAAGGAGGAGCAACTAGTCAAAGCCAGTTATCAAATGGGCAAGTTTTTCATTGATCCAGTGGCCACCGAATTCAGTGGTAAGTTACTAATGATCCGACTTTATAAACTTATCTGACCATCCATTTGGCTTTCTCTCGATAGTCATTGCTAAAAATATGCACACGAATGTGGAAAATGCTGAGGATGATCTGCCCATTCCGCAGTGGGCCATTGTGGTTATTGTTATAGGCGTTGGTTCGCTGGTCTTTGTGGTTATCTTTGGGGTCACAGTGGTAAGTTTTAGGAACTGTGAACCGTTCTAGGCTCGCTATTAAAATACTTATCTTTGCAGCTGCTTAATCGTCAAAAGCGCGCTAAGAAGACACCCATTCCATTGACCAATGATATGCTAAACGAACTTAAGGTCAACCACATGGGCGGTGCTGATAACTATGGCGTCGATGATTTCTATAACATTGATGATCCCTGGAACGATACCAAGCAGCCCATTAAACCAAAGGTGAGCAGTTTAGTATTCTGGTAGTACTTCTCTACAAATATCAATCTTTCTTTTTTGTCAGCGTTTTACCAATTCCATGCACGGCAGCAATAGCTCCAACATCTACGACAGCTGGCGTTCAACCCGTCACCCACACAGCAGTGGAGATTATTTCTATGATCAACAGCCGGCGTATTCGCAGAAGGGGGACTCACTAAAGCGACCACATCATCACCACCATCAGCCATATCCTGTCCATCAGCAACAGCATCAACAGCAGCAGCAGGGCTACGGTCATCAGTATCCGGATGCCTTTGCCGATGCCCATCAGATGTACAGCTATAACAATCATGCGAGTCGGACGCGCTATGCGCGCGATTACGATCCGGACTTTTAGACATAATAGTCCGTAAACACCCAGACTAACCATGCTCTAGCTTTAGTAATTTGCGATCAATTTTGTGTTGCAATTAAATAATTTAAAGTTAATTCATATATATGAGTAAATTATAATACTGCTCAGTAACAATATACTACTTTTTAAGGCAGGTATCATACATACTATTTATAGAATTTTACATTTACCACAAATTTTGTACTGTGAGTTTGATCAAAAGCAAACACTACTTTGATATATCTATCTATCAGCAATTTAGTAGCTGCTCTTTCATCTCTTTTATACTTATTTAAATATTTTCCCTAACTTTAATCTTTACTAAATTCTTTTGAATACTTGTTCTACATATAGTTTTATGTATATGGAAATTAGGAGTACGCATGTGGGCTCCCAAAAAGTAAATAGTCATGCACTTTTAGTTAATCCTAGTTTATAATTATATTGTAGACATAATAAATAATTTAATAACTGGCGGCTTAATACAATACTGTATACTAATGTCTTTATTTAGACAATGAATAAAACATAATGTTTATTTTTAATAATATAAACCAACTTGTGTTTTTATTTGAGTCTATATACATATATGCTTTTTGTTATCAAAATAAATTTAATTTCTTTTCGCTATATGAATAATAATAATAAAAAAAAGTTTTGATTGCCGAAACCCGGGATTGAACCGGGGACCTTTAGATCTTCAGTCTAACGCTCTCCCAACTGAGCTATTTCGGCACTTAAGGTGAATCGAACAAATGCGCTACTACACAATAGCGGTGCATATTGTTACCCTGAACATGGTTTGAATCATTGCTAAATGAAAATAAATTTGTTGATATGGCAGCTCTGTTAGCAAATTAGTTGATTTGTGTTTATATTCTGCTTATTTTAATGCTAAATAATAAATTTTAATTTTAAGCAAAAACAAGAATGAAACGGCTATCTTCGGCACGCCGAAGCTACATACCCTTGCAATGGTCTTCTAAGAAAGTTTTGAATACTATTGCATAGAATAACTCATTTTTGATTTTGATCAAACTTTGTCAGATTATACAAATATTAATACTACATCGGGCTGCTGAGTTTGGTTTTTATATTTAGAAAAACAAAAAATATTTTCATACAAGCACTTTTTGACCGATTGTTCCAATAGGAGCTATAAGATATAGTGGTCCAATTTTGTTCAAACTTAGTCAGATTGTACAAATCGTAAATATACATGTGCCAAGTTTGGATTTGATATCTTGAAAAACAAAAAAATTTCTGCGATTGTTTCTATAGCAGCTATATGACATGGTGGGCGGATAAGGCGGAGTTTGACATACAAATTACATACAATATCCAGCTTCATATGTGCCAAGTTTCATCAATATAGCTCAAAGATAAATCCAAAACCTTTGCATAGAATCCATTAATCCATTTAAAAGCCCTTTCGCAAATTTTAGGTAATTTAAAAATAAAAAAATTTTCAATGCCGAAACCCGGGATTGAACCGGGGACCTTTAGATCTTCAGTCTAACGCTCTCCCAACTGAGCTATTTCGGCATGTACTGTGACTTTCTCCAAGGCACAATCCGTTATCTGCAACTATTACAGTTACTAAAATTATTTCTACTATTTTTATCATTTTATTTTTATTTAGCAATAAAAATTAGACAGTGAAAATATAATCTCAATACATTTTTATGCAAAAATAGGAAAAAAAATTTATGGATGCCGAAACCCGGGATTGAACCGGGGACCTTTAGATCTTCAGTCTAACGCTCTCCCAACTGAGCTATTTCGGCAGCTGTTCTTTGTTGGCAAAAAATTCTATTTTTATGGCAGGCGTCTTCAAGCTCCTTAGAAAACTTTTTAGAACATTTGAAATATAGGCGTTACGGAAAATGTTTGCCAATTTCACTTTTATGAATGAAATCTCCCATACTGTCCGCACTCTAATACCTTTTAATGTACAAGGCGTCTACTTCCATCTTTAAATAAAACAAAAGTCAATAAATTCCAAGTATTGTTTACATATATTCTTTTTATTAATCCTTGTCAATTATTAAGCAGAATTTCTGCTTGAGTTCTTTACAGTTTCTGTAAAAGCGCCTTAATCTCCATTGCATTTTTCACACCCTAGAGCTCTCTAAAGCTAGAAGTTAACGTTCGATTTGTGTTGTATCTGGGTTTTGGGGCTATGCTATGCTTAAAATTTAAATGTGTTCGCAATCGCACAAAATTAATGGTATATAAATGTTGCAATACACTTTCAATTGGAGCTTTTAGATAACTACCAATTGTTACAATTTAATTCAAAGACAGTTAAAAATTTTCTCTAATATCACTTTCTAGAAATTTGTCCAATTCGTATTTTGTGTTTAATTGTTCCTCAAATGTTGGCATAAATGAAACTTTCATTGTATTTTTCCTTTTTTTTGGTCCAGGCCGAACCAGCTACAAAATAAAATGTTTGGCCAAAAATCATTTAAATAATTATTCATTTATTTAAAAATTTAAAAAATAACTAATTATAATAATTGAGTAATTTTCAAGTATTTGTATATGTTCTATTTTTTTTTTTTTGGGTGTGGGCAATTAATTTGTTTTGTATACCTAGAGAATATGCTTAGTATGTGTCTGCATGTGGTTTTTGTGAGTGTGTGTGTGTGTGTGTGTGTGTGTATTTAAGGACAATTTTAACAATTAATAAAAACTTATCATTGAGTTCAAATCTTTTTTATAAATGTACAAAATATAATTAATAAACATAAAAAATGCATTAAAAACTAAACAAAAGCACTACAATTGCCGGTCCAATGCCTACAATTTAAAAACTTTGTTAATTTTTGTGTTTGTTTTCTTATTTTGTTTTGTTTTTGTTATACCTAATTATCAACTATGATATATTTATGTATAATAAATTTATAATGTATATGTATGTATATGTATATTGGGTTTTTAATATTTAAAATCTACAATTGATAACACGACGACGGTAAACAAACAAAGGCCAAGGGTAGACAGCAAATTACAAGTAATTTATAAATATATATATATATATGTATATATATATCGTATAAATGTATGTACGTGTTGAGTGTATATGCACTTGGTAACTATATATGTATAAGAACTGTTGCCACAAAGCAACACACATAAATTTATGTACGTAATAAGTCTGTATATAATGTTTGTTCTACTATCAATTTTACATTTTTGAACTGCAAAAGGCGCAGCAAAATAATAAAAACAGCATTGCGGATAATTGATTTTTTCCCTTTGTTGTAACAGACAAATTCCAATGCAAAAATCCTTTAATAAGTCGGCCCCAAGCCTGTATAATTTTGATTTCAAATCGCTTTTCATATATATGTATATATGTGATATAATGCAAATGTGTGTGCGGGTATGTGTGTTGTGTGTGTGCGTTGTAACTATTCCACAGCAAAGCCACAGGTCTCTTCAACGGCCTGCGTCAGCTTGTCGCAGAGCAGCTGATAGTTCTCATAGGGCGGCAAGTCGATGCGATTGAAGCAGGTGTGAGCCTTCGGCAAATTTTGCGTAGGCACATCCGCTGTGAGGTGGATGGTAAAAAGACGTGGCCCAACCGCACCCGTGGAGCCTTGCAGCGCGCGAAATCCTTGCAACGGCACACGCGATGAGCCTGTCACAAATTGCAGTAAACGCGCACGCATCTCGGAGCTGTAAGACTCAACCACCTGCAGGCAGCAAGAGTTAACATATAAATTAGTAAATTCTATACAAAGAACTTTTTTACATACCTGCCAGAACCATAGGACCTGCGTCGTTTCGTTGGTACAATGCTTCAGTCTCGTATTATTGCGCCAGTCGTTGACATCAATGCTGGAGATGCCACCAATAACCAATTCCAGTTCACGCTCATCAAAGGGTCGCAACAAGTGGCTGGGTATCAGCTCACAGAAGCCTGTCAGACATAGTATATATAGGGATTATGAGTAAGGATTATGAGCAAGGAGAGAGGATTTAAAAATAATGCTCACCCTTTTGTAACGCCAGAAACTGCTGCTCAATGCCCCGCATAAAACGATAATTGACATAGAGCTTCACATACTCGCGCTTGTTCTCCTCGGTGACAGCAATTGATGCACCACCAGGCTTAAGCTCATGCACAACCAGAGCGCCAAAGCTGTTGTTCTCTACACTGAATGTGGACTCAATGATCCCGCTGATGTTGCTCTCTCTGCAATATAAGTAGTGTTAAGCGGGAGAAACAAGAAACAAGAAACATTTACTGGTTAACTTACAGCATCCATGTGAGGCTACGATGCAGCTCAGGATCCACACCTTCAATGTCGCCCAATGTGATGGGCTTGTTCAACAGTTGCTTGTAGAATGGTGTGGTGAATCCACCATCCAGGCAATGACCATGAAAGACGGCAATGCCCAGTGTGCGTCCCACAAAGTGAAAGTAGGACAAATGATCGGGATTGACGCCCGAATCGGGATTTATTTGAAGCGTATAGTGATCGTCGCGACTGTACTGGAAAAGGCCGTACTGTGGATTAAGCATCTCACGCGAGAGCAGATGCAGCCATTCGCGTGCAACGCCGCCATAATCCAGGCCCTCCTCACCCTTAAACTTGACCATGAGTCGCTTTCGCATATCCTTGGCGCGCATTTTCATAATCAGTCTGTAGCTCTCCTCGAATATCTCGCTGCGCGACACTTCCAGCCGACAGTGACCCGATTGTGGCTGCATTGTCTGTAGCTCTGAGCGCAGTGCTCGCATCTTGCCAACCAAATCTCGCCGATACTTTGGCAACAAATCGGCGCCCTCGAGCAAACCCTGCGGCAGATCTGGCACCACAATATGCTGCGTCGTGCTACGATGTGGTGTTGTCGTTGTCGTCGCTGTCGACGTTGACGTTGTCGTCGTCGTTGTATTACCAGCATTTGGCGTCGCTGGAGGCGCTGCTGCGACTGTTGGCGCTGCTGTTGCTGATGCGTTGACTGCTGCTGCCGTATTTGGTGTTGTTGTTGTTGTTGGTGGTGGAACGCTGCCACCACGTCGTATCATTTGCAGTATACTGCCGCTGAGACGCGGGTCCGTAAACTGTGTGGTGCGATTATTGTGATCCACAAAATATACCCGCCCCGAGGCTGTCTTACGCTGTTCCCAGCCGCTCGGCAGTGGTCCAATCGCGTCCAGCGTCAAATGTTGCGTATCAAAGTCGCGAGGTATTCGGGGATCATGCCACGTGGATACACCCGTTGGTATATGATAGAAATACACCTGACCCTGCTGCGTTGTGCGCATCTCATAGCCTGGCGGTAAATCAAGAAACGGACGAGCTGCCTGATTTGCTGCTGCAATCGCTGCTGACACATAACGTAGCCCACCACCGCCCGCAGCAGTTGCCGCGCCAGCTGCACCGCCAGTCGCATTGCGTGAGCCGCGTGAAGAGCGACGACGCGATGCAATCTCCTCGGCAGCCTGGCGTGAACTGCGACGCTGGGAGCGCTGTACAGGCGTTGCCGTTGCCGGCGTACGCTCTGATCTGCCAACCGTCTGACCATTGGCATTTGGACTGTGGACATTGCCATTAACATTGCTGTTCGCTGTAGGCGTCAGTGGTGTCGCTGGCGCCGTTGTTGTTGTCACAGTTGTAGCAGCTGTCGTGGGACTGTGCCTGGGCGGCGTTGTCGTTGTTGTCGTTGTTGTGCCATCCTCTGCTGGCCAGCCATTGTTTGCCTGCTGTGGCTGCGCTGATTGGCAACTCTGCGCATTGCCATTCACATAGTTTTGCTGACCGGTGGGCGATGTGGGCGTCGCCTCACCGGATGCATGTCCATTCATTGCTGTGGATGAAGTTTGATGCTTTGGCGTTTTCACATGATTGTCGTTGTTGCTGCTGCTGCTGCTGCTATGCAGGCGACCAGTCGCCGTCGCCGTCGTTGTTGTTGTCGTTACTTGGTTGCTACTGCTGTTGCTGCTACTGCTATTGTTGGGCGTTGTCGGCTCCAGCGCCGCATTGCCACTGCGAGTGGATGTGGACTTTTTGCCTGGCGTCGTCGCCATTGTTGTCGCTCCTTGCGTTGTGCCTGAGGTGGGACTGGTATTCTCCTTGCCACCGGCGACGCCAACACCAACACCGACACTAGAAAGTATTTCGGTTGAGTGGCGCCGCTCGTCTGGCGCTTCACGCGTCGCCTGACGATTACTATGACCATTGAGCAGATTCGTGCAGGTTGTCGAGCGCGTTGGACCCGCCGGCGGCTGTCTGTCCACATTGTTACCATTGTGTTGCCGTTGCGCCGGTGATTTTGTTGCACTCGCTCTGGGTCGATCCCATTGCGTTGATTTTGTTGCATGGTTCACGTAGTATATGCGGCCATTGTCTGTGCGTCGCTCTTCCCAACCCTCTGGCAGGCTGTCCTCCGAGGAGTCTTCCTCCGAGGGGCCGCGCACATCGCCGCTGGGCCCCACAATAGCCAGCGGATTGCCACTGCAGGGTCCATCCTTGGGCAGCAGCGAGATAATGATCTGACCGCGCACTAACTCATCATCGTCTGGTGAGAGTTTGCCCAGATCCAGTCGTTGAACTGTAAACGGATTGTGAGGCATAAGTAATAAGTTCAGTTATAATTAAATTGCGGTTTTACTTACAGCCCGCACCCTTCAGGCTTTGTATGGTCAAGGCGGGAATACGCACGCAGCCCAAAAAGCCGCTGCCCTTGTGTATCTTGCGCTGATTCCACACAGTTATGGTTATAGAATCGCCACGCCCAAGAAACAGATCGTAGTGTGCATTCCATTTGGGATCTAGCGAGGATTTGCTTATCTCTGTCGAATAGACCTGACCGGTGCCATCCACCTGAACTTTGGCAAAGGGATCGGGTAAACCTGCATATAAAATAAATTAAATATAATTATAGTTAATAAATGATCTATTTATGCAATTTGAATATTTATAAGAATGCATGTCGAAAATTGCTTCAACAATGTTTGCAAATAGTTGCCAAATCACTCCAGAGTGTAATTTAATAATAATGCATATAAAGACTAAACGTTAGTTTCAGTTGTACTCTATTTTCATGTGGACGTTTAAAAGAAGATCGCAGAAAAGTTAGAAAATTAATTAACCCAAAGGTAAACTTATGACTGAAAGAACTTAAGTGAACGTGACAAGGAATAATATATTTACTAAGTACTTAATTCGTTCAACAATTCAAACTTTTAAGCTATATTTTATCTGTGTACAATTGGAAAACTTAATAATTGTCAATACTTTTATTTAATTATTAAAATGATAATAATATAGACCTTCTAAACTGGCCCTACAAATGACAGAGGCAGTAATAAAAGTCGTTTACATTGCCAACATTGAATATAATAATAAAATATCAAGTGAGAATCCTTCAGTCGATTATACTCGACTACGGGATACCCTGTACCCACGTGAATGTAATGTTCGGTTAGGGTTATTAGAAGACTACAAGTGTTCAGGTATTTCAGAGTCAGATAAACTACAATTGTATCGCATAGAAAGTAATTTACTTAAAGGCAAATTGAAAGTTAAAAATAAAAGATAGAATTAAAGGAATTATTCAAATAAATGTATAATCTCGAATAGAATAAGATATCTATATGAATATCTATACTTATGTTCTTGATCGCATTAAAAATAAATAAAATTTTTAAATTTAATTTCCTCTATTTATGTGAATTTTTAATTTTTTGTCTTGAGCATATTCAGAATAAAAATTACGAATGCCAAAAAACAAAGTTAAACTATGAAATAAATCATATTAATCGGTCTGCGTAAGGCAGGAGGGTGAAGGGGCTGCTTGATTGGAATATGTATGTATATGAGAGTATATGTGTTTGTGTATCACGAACTGGATACAGGGTGTCCCTTAGTCGGGAATACTCGACTATAGCATTCTTATGTTATTTTTAGAAATATCTCAACTAAACTTTTCAATTCCAAGTTACATTGTGATCTACATAATTCGATTAAATTTATAATTAAAATCAGACTATTATATTATATATATTATAGCTAAACTAGCAACGATCGGTCAAATATTACTTCAGTATTTTCTCTTCTCATTTCTCTTTTGCTTTATCATAACATATAGCCTAATAATTATTTGGATTTGTCACAAGTTTTTTTATAACGAATATCAAAATTCACCCACACGAATTGCCGAATATTCGAATATTTTTAAAGACTAAGACTAGGAATTTCAAGATTAACTGACAATTCTATAATAAATCAATTTTATCAGCATGTTCAGTTGGCTTTTCTTGTTTTGGCTGCTTTTGGCGCACTTAATGGTGCCCACTTGCGGCTACAATATACCTCATCTAGGACGTCCTGGCTTTCCTAATCGTCTGCCCATCGATCCAAGACAGCTGCCAGCCGATCGCTGCAATATGGAGCAACAAGAAATCACAGCCACAACAACATCAGCAACAACAATAAACAGTGTCAGCAGCGAGTTCAACACAACAGTCGCTTAATCTGTGCATAATGAAGAACAAGTTCCCCGCTCGCTCGATGACGCCGTATATGTTTGGCAACTGATTGTAAATCCCCCTTCTCGTTTCATAGATTACTTGAGGGTAATCACCGGTTAGCCCATATAAAAGCAGCGTTAAAAACTTGAGACAGCCACAAAACACAATAGTCATGGCATCCACACGCTTCAGCAGCTTAAGCAGCATCCTCACTTGGCTGCTCCTGGCACTTTGCATTGCCTTCACAGTGGCAACACCCTTTGACGAACGTCGCGGTGGAGGCCGCCGTCCTGCGCCCAATTCACCATATCCTCACATTCCTGGAACGCCGCCTTTCAATCCATATGGCTGAGAAGCAGACACACATCTCTTCTAGTTTGTATATATGTACATATGTAGCACAAAGTTCAACAAGCTTCAATTAAATCTCAACAATGCTTAAATAATTGTTTTACTACTGACCCCAAATGCAATGGGGCTACGCAATTGCAAGTGCCATTAGCCTAATAAACTGACATAAATAAAATTCGCAGAAAGATACTGATTGATATAAACTATTTGCAACTATTAGCTGCATTTAAAAATCCCACAGATGTTGACTCAAAACACTTGGCAAATATTAATTCCATACACATTAACCTGAGAACCGCAGCACGCTATCAAGGCCATTGCTGTCCTGTGTTAACTGCACACTGTACACTACCTGTACTTGTATCTGTATCTTTGTATCTTTAACTGTGTCTTTGGGTATGTTTGTGTGTGTGTTTGTGGGGTAACTTGAGCTGCGGACGACGACAGCAGCAGCTGTTGATTGATTTTATGCTCCAAGAAACAGCAAACAAAAGCAAAGCAACAAAAAGTAAAAGGAAATAGCGTAAGAAAGAAGCGAGTGCAAAATTCATTAACGAAAAGCGAATGCTCTTTAAACGACATAAAAATAAATGAAAATAACGATAGGAATGAGACGACAGTTAATTTATAGATTTGAATTTAGAACTTGTTTACATAAATAAATATTATAAGGTATGTTTATAAAATACAGTCGATCCTTTGAATAGGTTTAACATAGTTTCCGCGGAAATTTTAAACTTTTTTTTTTGAAGGCTACGTTCTTTTAATGAGAAAAAATAATCAACTTCACATTAAGATATAAAATAGGATTTATGATCAAGTACGATTATTTTTGAACTTTCATTTTAATTACTCAAAATTAATTAGTATTATTTACATAGTTTTATTTAATACTCGGAAAATAAGTTATAAAAAAAAGTAAAAAAAAAAAATCATTGTCATGTGATATTTAAAATTTAAAGTTATGATCGTTACGATATGGAGATAAAACTGATGTTAAATTGCAAAAATAAATATTTAACAGTATAATAATAGATATATACACAACTATTTATTATACTAAATGTTAACCAATAAATATTTTTAATAATTATAAATGTCTCAACTTTTGTAATGCAGAATCAATCTAAATTTCAATCAATAATAAAAGTGTAGAGTGATGCTATAGTGTGCTTGAAAAAACCTCAGTCTTATGAATAAGTTCTACTTCTGCCCATACTCTTTATGTTGATAATTAATATGTTCGCATACACAAATATCAATTGATATGACTTTCAAAAGCAAAGCTTTAGACTGACCATTAACCAAAGAGAGACTTTGACGGTTCATTTGATGGTAACCATCAAACAGACTGACGACTACGGAATACAGACTACCCAATATACGACTATCGACCATCGACCACATGTCGTTCAACCCCATTTGGGTTTAACGCTACATGGCACAATTAATGTGGCTCAGTCAGTCGTCGGCACACGGCACAGAGAGTTTTGGTTGGTTTGGGTAGGAAATGAACGATTGGCTGCACTTTCACTCCGTAACTGCAAGCACCGCCAGCGGAAGTCAGTCTTGCATAAAGAGTTTTTTATTTTTATTATTTTTTTTTTATTGCAAAGTAAATGCGATTGGACAGTTAGCAGGCTTTGGATTGAGGTTTGGGTTTGGGCTTATCAGCAGCAGCAATAGCAGCAGCGGCATCAGCCTCACATTTCTTGCGCTCTGCCATGCGCTGCTCGATGAGGGGTCGAAAGTGTCGAATTAAGCCCTGAGGTGGCCAGGCAGCACCATCGCCCAAGGCGCAAATGGTATGTCCTTCGATTTGTTTGGTTATTTCCCAAAGCATATCAATCTCGCTGGGCACCGCTTGGCCAGTAACAAAGCGCTGCATGATCAGGTTCACCCAGTGGAGACCCTCGCGACAGGGCGTGCACTGACCGCAACTCTCGTGCTTGTAGAAGGCGCTGAGGCGTGCTATAGCCTTGATAATGTCCGTGCTCTTGTTCATCACAATTATGGCACCAGTGCCCATGGAGGAGCGCACTGCCATTAGGCCATCGAAGTCATGTATGGCCTTATCCGCGTCTGCCTTGGGTATGCAGGGTGTTGAGGAGCCACCCGGTATTATGGCCAGAAGATTATCCCAGCCGCCAATGACGCCGCCTGCATGACGTTCAATTATCTCGCGTGTGGGCATCGACATCTCCTCCTCCACGGTGCAGGGTCGCTCAACATGGCCCACAATGTTGAACAGTTTTGTGCCCGAGTTACGAGTGCGTCCAAAGCTGGCAAACCATTTACCGCCACGTCTACAAATCGTAGGGGAAACAGCAACTGTTTCCACATTGGTAACCGTCGAGGGACAGCCAAAGGCGCCAATGTTCGCCGGAAAAGGTGGCTTGTTCCGTGGCTTGCCCGCTTTGCCTTCCAGCGATTCAATGAGCGATGTCTCCTCGCCGCACACATAAGCACCAGCGCCGCGTTGTACATAAAGATCAAACTCATAGCCAGAGCCACACGCATTCTTTCCCAGATAGCCCGCCTTGTAGGCCTCCACAATGGCGTACTGTAGATTGCAGGCCTCGTTAAAGAACTCACCGCGTATATAGACGTAACCAGCATTGGCGCCCATGGCGACACCAGCTATAAGACAGCCCTCTACCAATTTATGCGGGTCATGGCGGAGTATCTCGCGATCCTTGCATGTGCCCGGTTCACCCTCGTCCGCATTCACAAGCAGAAACTTGGGTCGTCCATCGGGCGGTTGGTTCATAAAGGACCACTTAAGACCGCTAGGAAAACCAGCTCCACCGCGTCCACGCAAACCGGACGTCTTGATCTCATCGATAATCCAGGCGGAGCCCTTTTCCACAATCTCCTTGGTCTTATACCAATCGCCACGTTTCATTGCCTCTTTTAAGCGCCAGTCGTGACGTCCGTAAAGATTTGTAAAAACTCGATCCGCATCCGCTAAAGGACCAAAAGTGGTTTTAGTTTGAGGTGGCGGAGTGCCCGGTGGTGGACCCTTTGGTGGAGCAGGTGGCTTTGCTGGCGGCTTCTTATCAGCTGAAGTAGCAGCTGGAGTCTTCTTATCGCATGAAGTAGCAGCAGGGGGCTTCTTATCGGATGAAGTAGCAGCTGGAGGCTTAATGCCAGTTGACTTTGATTTATCATCACATACGCCAGATGATTTCTTTTTATCCGAATCTCCTCCTGACTTTGCCGATGTAGAAAAGTGTTTAGCAGATCCTGGTGGAGAATTTCCCGTTCCTGACACTGGCGAGAGCTTATCACTTAAAGATGACTTTACTTTTTCATTGAATTTATCGCCTTTCTTTTTGCATTCATTTTCATTCTTCGGAGTCCCTGGATAAATAAATACTTTTTCTTTAGCAGCCTCACACTTCGCTTTCTCTAGAACTTCAGCTAATTCACAATCTTCGGTTTCAGCTAATGTTTCGTCCAGGGGAAATTTAAATGGATTCTGTTCTGATTTTACTGGAAATTTTGTAAGTTCTTTGCGTTTAACTTCCATCTCCTTCTTATTTGTTTCCTTGACAATAAGTTGGGTTTTTTGTTTCTTCATAACCAATTCGCGCATTTCCTTTTTTTTCCTTGCAGAGACTTCTGGTACCGACATCGAGTGTATCGATGGAATCTTATATGAACAGAAGCTTTTCATATTGTCATTTTGTTGTTTGTTAGTTGAATCTTCTGCTGGATTTTCAGATGAATCATCAGACTGCTTTTCCTCGTCACTTCCAGAACTTTTGGTGGTGGACATGGTCATGACCTGGGGCATCTGTGCCGGCAACATTATTACAAAAATGTTTCCCAACTTTCGGCCACCAAGTTCCGCTTTTGTCTTAGATGAGTATCCCACCAGTGTCGAGGCAATAAGCACGGGTTGAACTTCCTTAATCTTTCCGTGCACTTCCAGTAGTTTTCTCTCTCCATAAACATTCTTAATTATACCTCGCCCATCTAGGAATCCATTACTTCCTGGTGATTGTATCACATTCACCAAGTTACGTCGCAGATATGATAATGCAATAGTATTTTTGTAGTTTATCGTCAATTGCTGACGCACCAGCAACGAAATCATTCTCAATATTCTTCTTTTAGCCTACGTTCTTTTTAATTCAAATTGTTTTATTTCTTTTATCTGTTATCTGGTGATAACAAAAGCAATGTCTACTTACTACAAAAAACTACAACTTCATGAATATTTGGCTTCAAAAAATATTCCAAACAATTTTCAACTAAAACTGAGAATATTAATTTAAATGGAGCTAAGCTATTTATTCTCATGTTTAATAATATATATTGCATTAAATGCTGGTAATAAATCGATATGAATTTTAAATGGATTCGGATTCTACATATAAAATGACAAAATAATATACATTTATTGACAGCTTTAAACAGTCCGAAACTTAGTCATAACATATGTATAAGTCCCTCGCTCATAATATCTAACTATTTATATCAGTCTGCAAAACTGAGTCAAACGCCAGCCGATAGCACCAAGCCCTACGTAAGACCCAAAAAAACACATTTTTACCCGGTTTGTGTCTGCGGTTTTTTCCCAACGTACTCGTTTATACTATATAGTATGGTATATATACAACGAATCTAATCAGCTCACCGATAAACGTATTGAGCAAAAAAAAAAAAGAACAAACTTATTGACTTCAACTTATTTGCATGGGCATAATAAAACATTCATCCACTATGACAAATGTTAGCCAAGTGCGTCGACTTTGGCTTCAATGTAGATCTATAATGGACTAAAATATAGATGGATAGATGGATGCAAATGTAGGACAGTGTTGCCAATCTGACGTTTTTTTGTGATATAAAGAATATCTTAGTTAATAAATGATTATTGCTTAATATAGTTTGCTTGTTCGTTTTACTAGTTTGGTATTTATAAAGTGTGATAATTGTGTTTTAAGAAATTCCCTAATTTGGAGTAAAGCCCCAAAACTATGGATAGTTTAAAATATCTTTCGAAAGTAAGAAATCACAAATATCGCGACAATCCTCTCAATTGGTGACCAATTTCAGTTTGTGCAGTTTCGATTAGGTATTAAAGGTTTCATATAGTTTAAACTATTTTTAGAAAGATAAATAAATATAAAATCAATGTTTTATGTTTACAGACTCTATTACGTTTATATGCAATCAATACTGAAGTCTTATGGGGCCTTAACGATGCTATAAATTATTAGTTTTGCAGTTTTAGCCCAAAAAACATCACGGAACGATATATGTATTATACGGAAATATGAAGTGAAAGGAAATATTTAAAATAAATCAAATATTCTCTCAAAAATTATCATGTTTTTTGTGCATTAAATGAGAAGGAAATACTATTATAGACACCCAGTCGGTCAGTTGAACAATCGTTTGGTTAGTTGGCATGCCGTTGTTAATTACACATTAGCATTAATGTGCCATTTAATATGGTATATGGAGAACGACATCGATACCGATATCGACACCGAAAGCAAAAGCAAACTCCTTCTTTGGGATCACCTTATGAACACCTGTCGCTTATTTATTACGGAATATGCTTTTTGGATATATATACTATGTATATATAATAAGTTTACAAAAATTGATATATATATATATAGATAGTATATAATTAAAGACAGCATTAGGCAATGCGGACGCCGTTGACGTGAGACCGCGTGATTTAAGTGCAGCGATGTGTAAAGAAAAAATGAGCGAGAAAAAAATAATAAAAATTATTAATAAATAACACACAAAGAAAGATGGAATTATGCGTGTGTGTGTGGTGTTTGGTAAAGTGAGCGAGAGCTACAATGAAAGTAAATTAGTAATAATCATTTTTGTTATGTGTAAACAACAAATTATAACAAAAGAGAAAAAATAAACTTAGTGGCAGCATGGCAACCATAATTTTTTACTTTTTTTTGGTCATGGGGGTATGGGGTTGAAGAATTGCCCCCTCTCTCACTCTCTCACACGCCCCCTCATGCGCGTAATTTGTATAAAAATGAAAGTAGATACAAAAGGAAATGCTAAATTTAGCTAAATAAAAAAAAGAAGCAAGCAAATCGTACCAAATCTGGCAAATGTGTATAATAAAAAAAAAAAATCGGGTTTTGTTTGTGGCAACATTTACTGGAAATTTTTCGTTTTGTTTTGAAAGTTGGCGATCAATTTGCAATCGCATTCTGCATATAAACACAAATAAAAATAAACAAATTCTATAAAACTTCTAAGATACCCCTCAAGTTCAAAAACATTAAAAACGGGATTACAAAATATTTGAGAAGAGTTCTTTCCTGTATTCGTACTTGTTTTTCTACTAAAAGCTTGAATTTTTCACACTTTACAATAATTTGTTGTAGACATGTATAAAAATGAAATAAAAGTGTTTTTTTTATCTTTTTATATGTTAATATATTACTTACGAAATAAATCCTTGCGCGCCAAATTTCTTGCGCACAATACTGCAAAAAAGAGCAAAAATTAGTGAAAAAATTTCTATTTATTAAAAATGTAAACACAACTTACGTGTTATTCGAACTTTGTGTGTACCATTGCGACGTGGATAATCCAATTTATTCATAATTTCAGACTTTTAATTTTGTAGTTTTTTTGTAGTTGTAATTGAATTTATTACATAGGTGTATAAAAAATATATAGTTGAACTATTTTTGTTATTTCTTTATAAAACAATTGGTCTGTAGTAGTCGGACAATTGTTGTGTTGATCATTTTTGGGCATTAAATAGTTGTTGTTCTTTTTATTTTATTGCTAGCAGCATAAGTGAATTAAAGAATAGAGTGAAGAAGCAGAAGTACAAAAAGAAGGAGGTAGAGAGAAATAGCAAAGAAAATATATATCAGTTTATGTTGTTGCTACTGCTGCCTCAGCTGTGCTGTTGTTGTAGCCTTGAGAATTGATGTTATTGTTGTTTTTGTTGTCATTGTTTGTACAGAGAAATATATTTATAACTGATGTGTTGTTGTTGTTGTTGTTTGTTGGTTACGCTGGAACTGCAAATGCAAACTGCAATAGAAAAGCGACAAAACTGATTATTTATGAGTTTCATAATTGAATTTATACGAATTGTTTTATTAGCACACACACATTTTGATAACTAAAACGTTCGTTCGTTCGTTAAGATAAGCATTTGTATATATGTATGTATGTGTATGTGGGTGGTTCTCTGAGCTCAGAAAATGAATGAAGTGCGTAAGTATTGGTGTTAGTGCGTTTGCATGTGTTTGTGTGTGTTAGTGATAGAGCAGGGCGTGCAAACTGCCGGCGAACAGAACGAAACACAGACAAAAAGGGAATCAAAAAAACAGCTCTGGCAGGTAGCACACACTCAACTCACCCGAAATTGTTTTGCCTTTGTTGTTGTTGTTGTTGATGCTGCCTTAAAACCATTTCACACACGCACATGTCACACATAAACACACCGTGGATGCACACACACACATACACTCAACATAGGGCACGACGCACGTTGCAGCGTAGCTATGCGCTAGGCAATTTATAAAGTGCTAACTTTTATTATTTTATAAATTTGTATTAAATTATGCAGATACTATGTATGCATATACACTGTATATATGTATGTATTTCAGCACAGCGTTTAATTAACTTTAATTTGTTTCCTGCGTTTGTATGGGTGCATACTATTTTGATTATATCTGTGTGTTTGTGTCTCTGCCACAGAATTTGCAATAAAGTAAACGCAGTAAACGCCACACACTTGTTAATTTATTATACATACATAAATACATAACTTGATATATTTATGTAAATGCATGAACTGTGCACAATACGTATTTGAAAGCAACAACATTTTGCAACAAAAATATTCTTTCGTTTTTTTAACGCACTGCTCTCGTTTTTATACTTACGGAGAGACGGACGAGAGAGCAATTGAAATATGTATGAACAACGACGACGACGGAGACTGAATACGGTTGAAACACGTTAGTTGCGAGTACCATTGAATTTTGCAACAATTGTTTCGATATAATTTACGTAAACTACATTATTTAGCGTCATTTGTGTTGCTTAGCCCACACTTCTATTATGTTTACAAGTATTTAATGCTAATATCGCGCAGAAATCAGTTCTTGTTCGACGAGAAACGCCATTTTTTTTGTTGGTTCCGAACACACAGTGTTGACAAGCGCTGTTTTCTATACTGCTGGCCAGGTAACTTTTATTTTTTGACGCTGCACAGCACTTAACAAATTGGCGGCGTTTGTTTGGGTTTTATTGTTTTCCTTCGTCTTAGAGCACATTTTAATTTATATTTAAATAATGTCAATTGATTTGGATTTTGATGTCAAACAACTGGCCAACAAAAGGTCACTGCATCTACACTACTTACCTGCCAAAATTGATGGCGATGGCGAGTGTGCAGATGTCGATAAATATTTCAATAATTATACGCGCGAAGATTCAGACTACGGCACCGGCGTGCTGACGAATGCCCTACGAGGTTATCCTCTGCTGGGTAGGTGTGAGTCTGTGCCCAAGGGGTACAAGGGCTTAGTGCTGCAGGAGACGGATCCGCGTCAGGCACAACGTCAGCTGCGAGTAACTGGCACCTTTGAAGAGTTTACGTACTGGAACTACGACAAAGTACCTTCAAAAGCCGACGGATACCAACAGGCACTGATCATGTTGGAAGTGGCCGAGGCGGTAAATCTCAAATTAAGTTGACTGATGAAGCTTTTAATCATAATTCATTCCACAGCTGGAGGCTCCTGTGAGCGCAGAAGCACTTGAAGAAGAACTGAAGCGACAACAGCAGGAAAAGAAGGAAAACGCTTAGAAAATTGTTGCGCTTACAGCGTTTAGTATATAGTATTCCAAAAGCTAATCAAATATGTTCACACTTCGTACACTTTTAGAATTACAATTTGTATAAAAGATTCAAATATAAATACGTATGAATGTAGATGATGGATGTTAATGGTTATGTTGAGTTAGTTCTCTTTTTTGTAAGCAGCCTTATTCATCCGCATCCTCGAATCGCTCATCATCATCATCCAGGCTAAGATTCTGCATACCACCCACTTCACCGCCATTGCGACCAAGTGTAAGGGCATCATCAACCATATCCTGATCATCAAAGGCCATGCCAATGCCGCCAGCATCCTCCATGGGATCGCTATCTGAGTTACTGTCCGCCGAATCTGGATGCAATGCTTGGCAAGTGGTCATTGCATTATACATTGTGTCTACAGTGTGTATATCGTCAGGCAGCAGCCAGCATTCGGTAACATCATCTAGCTGCTGACCAATAGCGTCCTCAAAGTTATCATCGTCATCGTCATCTTCGTCGCTACCGTTTCCTTCGTCCACATCGTTATTGGCAACCTCATTCCGTTGCGGCCCATCCCCAGCGCCATTCTGGCCATTGAGTTCTAGACTGCGAGGATAGACGCCCTCCCACTCCACTTTTCGGTCAAGCATGAAATAAATGCATTTCCTAGGATTTGAAGAAATGCCATGCAGGCTTACTTGCTTCCATTCAATCGAAATGCCATCGGCAAGATCCACTGGCTGCCAAGAGAGCGTGCTGCATGCATACACAAAAATATACATAAATGTTTAAAGAAATAAACCATCAGAGATTTAGCGACAATATTTGCACTTACTTTTGTGAAATGTAGACTGTGCCCTGGCCAACAACTGTGTCTCCCAGCTTAAGCTTGATATTATTGGCGGTATATAAGAGACCATGCTCAGGTGGGCTTATGGGAGTAATTATTACCATTTTAATAGAATACAATGCAAAAAAATATGCGACAATAAACAGATTTGCAGACTGTCTAGCAGCGGTAAATATCTAAGGTGTTGGTAAACGGAAAGTGCTGTAAAATGCTTTAATTGAGATAACAAATTTGACAGCCTGCTGTTATGCGATTAATTTTGACGTTTACTAGCACTGTTTCTGTATTTTTAATAGAGCCTAGCAACTCTGGAATTTCAATTCACAGCGGTTGGTAGAGAGGCGTCTTTACATATTTTTTTTTCAACAATTATTTTACGCAGTCAAGCAGGAAAAATGGAACTTGTCGTGTACGTCAACTAGTGGCCACAATTAAATAGTTATTTTAGTGCTTAAATATAAAAATCACTTGGATTGTATGGCCTAAGGAAGATAACGTAAGCAATTAGCGTTATCCTGCGCGTTGCTGTCTTTTTTTGTTGTTGTTGCTGTTTTTGTTTTTGCTGCTGCAGCTGCTAAAATACACACACACACAAATATATGTATATATGTTTATGTATAAAAATATATATGTGTATGTACTTTTAATTTGGCCAGAACGTCAAGACTTCCAACAATGGACATGGAATACGTGAATATCAATGAATTTAACGACCTCGAGCTGGCAACACGCATGCGCACCTGCAACTATGAGAAATACAAATCTCTCGTACGGATGCATCTGTCATTTGAGCTCGAATTGAATACCGATGAGTAAGTTTGCGTGTGTGTTAAGTATTTATATTTGTTACAGTGTGTGTTAATTGTAGATTCGATTTACCCTGCCATGAGATTTTATACGAGGACAAGGGCAAGCTGAAGAAATGGAATCGTCTCTCTAAGAAGCACAGATTGGCAGCCAGCAATGTGGCTACTGTGGCTGGCTGTGCCGCAGGCGCTGCTAACAAATCTGTGGGCAACAGTCCTACGGAGTGCTTACAGCAACAGATTGATGCAGGCTTTCAAATGCACCTGCTGGAGCTTAAAGAGTTCCTTATGTTGGAGAAGAGTAAGTTAAATGTATTGCTTAGTTTTGATTCTTTATTTAAAAGAATTGGATTGCAATGCTCACTTGATGAAATCGGTTTTTCATTCATAGCTTTGATAATTACTCAATTGTTGCATTGTTTATAAATCTCGTTTTGTTTCCAGATATCACGCAGGAGGGTCTATTTCGCAAAACAGGAGCCGTTTCACGGCAGAACGAGCTACGCTTGCACATACAACAGGATAAGCCGCTGGAGTTGGAGCAAGCTGGATTTTCGGCGCACGATTGTGCCACAGTTTTCAAAAGCTTTCTGGCTGAGCTGCCGGAACCGTTGCTAACGGACGCTCACTATCCGGCTCATCTGCAAATAGCGCCACTTTGTCAATCTCTAACAGAGCGCACACATAGCACATTGGAGCGGCAACAGCATCTGCTAAACTCGGTACAATTATTGCTGTTATTGCTGCCGGAGGAGCAACGTGACTTGCTGCAGCACATTATGGACATGCTGCATGCTGTGGCATTGCACGAGCAAAGTAACAAGATGACAGCTGAGAATCTGGCCACCATATTTACCCCACACATCATTTGTCCGCGCAATCTGCCGCCAGAGGTGTTGCATTATACGGCCAAGCGCATGTCCAGCGTTGTGGCTTATATGATTGTGCGCAGTTTGGATATATTTGCCGTGCCCGCCAAACTAGCAACCGATATACGGGCGTACTTTCTTGAACGCAAACGCAAGAAAACAATGTCGCCGGAGCAAACGCTTGACGAATCCATCTCGGACATCTCAACGGTCAACACGGTGTACACTTTTGTAGATCGTGCCGCTACCGCAGCGGCCACAAATTCCAATAATACAGATACGGCACTGGCACAGCTATACGCTCACATTCAAAGTCTACCAGAGTCATCGAAAAAGCGGCGTCTCATTAAACAGTTTAACAAGCAAAATGGACAGGGTAGATGGGATAGATATATTAATATTAAATCTTGATTAAAACCAATAATTCCTGTTTATAGGCACACCATTGCAGTTGGTCGTTATGAATCGACTGAAGAATAATGAGGCGACTCGCAGTGCCAAGTCGCTCGGGGACTCCATAAAGAAGCATATATTTCATAAAAGTCTCATGTCTCGTACTCCTAAACGAGCGCCCGCTTTGCACGCTATGTCTGGCTCAGAGGTAGGTGGTAGCTTGGTTTTTGTTTGTTTATGCACTTTATATTTTCACAAATCACAATTTTATAATATATGTCCATATAATTATGAACACGATGTTTGTCAATGCGGTTAAACGTTAAATATTTGACTGCATCTATTGACTTATTTCATAATTAACGTACATATCCGCAAGGTACTTAATTTTCGACTTACCGATGATAACTTAAGTTTATTTGATCATTTTGTAAACTAACCGCATGTCTTTGTATCCTTACGCAGACGCCTAATCTATCGCATGTGAAGGCGCCCAAATTACGCGTACTGTTCCAAAGTCCCACGCCACCGATGTCACTGCCCACATCAATGATCACCGCATCATCTGGCACTAACCCAATGAACACGCTTCAGAAATCCATTTCATCCACATCGCTCAAGATTGAATCAGGCTCGGACAGTAGCAGCTGCGGCGCTAACAGCAGCAGTAGCCACTCGGCTCCAGTGAGTCGCCAGCAGTCGCATGAGCTGAACGCTAGACCTGGCGCTTTGCCAGTGTTGGACGAAATCGATGCGTGCTGTGTAACGCCGCTAAAGATCATAACAGCAGCGGCTCAGCAGCTTATCAGCGTGGCTGATAAGAAAAATGTAGCGTGGAATGATCGGCGTCTGCTGGACATCGAAGAGTATTCGAATCCGTGCACGCCAGTGCAGCAATCGTCACGCTATAAGTCCGAGCCTAATCTTTGTATGCGGCCACAGGTAGACGAAGACGAGGAGGATGCTGCACTCACACCGATTGTGGAAGTGTCAACGACAACAACAGCCTTGGCAAACAGCGGCTTGGGCAAATCGCTGACACGCAAACTGATGAAGGGTGTTAGCATGGGCAACTTGCGTTTTCCATTTAGCACACCGGAGACAACAAAGCGCTTGGTGCGCAGCGTATCGGCGACACTCAAGCGTCGTCCCAGCGGCAGCGAAGATGCTAAGCAGATTGGTTGCCACATGCAGGCTGCAGATGCGCCTTTACTGGAAGATGTCGATTATAGCGATCTGGAGGAAAATGAACAGCGTGCGGATGAAGATGACGATGATGAAGACACCTTGTCGGAGCCAAATGGCAGTTCTAATGAGCTACCAGCAGACACAGGCATGACAGTCGATGTTAGTTATCATCAGCAGCTGCTGCAGAGCAGTGTTTATCGCAATCTGGATTTGATTACAAGTACTCCAGCATTACGCATGGGTCGCCGCTCCATGTCGCCCATAACTAAATCCACACAACGCATGCCCAAGGCCATGCAGGTAAGTGACGCATGATAAGTTACTTGGCATGTCCCAATGTTAGCTATGAGCACAATTTTGAGGCACAACTAATGTTTGAATTTTTGCAGGAATCCATTATGACGCCGCGTTCCCGCAAGCCGGTTATGCTGCTGAATGCTCTGGCAAACGTGGACAAGCAGCAGAATCAAAGCTTTGCCGAGCAGCTGGAACAGGATGAGCTGCCGCCCAGCAAACAGCTGGAGCCACCGGCGTTACACAGCGAGGATGCTACCTCGTTGGGTGGCTATGCGGACATATTAAGACGACAGCAAAGTTTTGTCGGCGGTAATGTTTTGGCATCCCGGCAGCGTACAAGCAGCAGCAGCAATAGCAATGAGTTGGAACTGGAACCCTCCATGGATGGCAAGCCACACAATGCACTCTCTAGTGATTTTAAGTGAGCTTAACGATTTCTCAAACTGAACATTTTACATTATAACAATTTGATATGCTAATCCTTAGGGAATATTTGCTCACGCGCAGTGTTTTGACCGCAAGTCCGGCGGATTTGTCATTTGCCAGTCGTTCGGATGATTTTGGTGGCGCCAATACCACACAGGATATTGAGGATTTTGAAGAGTCGGAGTTGAGTCCCAGTTTACTCTATTGCTTGGATGGCAACGAACCGGCAATCGCCTCGCCACTCGGCACTTTCAACCATGGTCGCAAGCGCTCAGCGGATACACCACTAAAAAAAAATCTTGAACCGAATGATGCTGACAATAAGGAGAACATTGTTGATGATGAGCATTTACGCACTAAAAAATTACTAATTACTTCTCATGAGGAGTATCCAGGCGAAACGGCACTTTAGCTTTAGCTGAGCATATTTCTTTAACGCTAAAACCGTTGTACGGTTTTAAAAAATTTTTATATTATCTCAAACATATTGCTTCCGTGAAATTGTTTTCGAAAACAAAACGAACATTAACTGTAAGAAAAAAAAACGCATTCGCTTTGTAATTGGCCGCGTTATCATACAATACATACAAATGTAGCATAAAGATTTACATTATAAATGCATACCACATTAATTATATGTTCAAAAAATTACATTCAAAATATTACAATATATTTACATTTAATAAACATATTTCATTACTCCTACCATCTATAAATCATATAAAATGTATAGTATTTCATCTTAATTATTTGTCAAAAACATATTTTATTATAAAAATCTATTTTTTGGCACTTTTCAGTTGATTAATGATGTATTAAAAGTAAATGGTGGCCCTGGAGAAGGGTCGATTTTTTTACGATGTGGTGTCTCAGTCCTCTTTATCGAAATGTTTAAAGATATATTTAAAAATAGCCAGCTTCACTAACATGACCAAAATGCACTTCCTCGTTGAAAGCCAACCGCTTGAGGGGATTGTAAAGCCAACCGCTTGAAGGGATTGTAAAGCCAACCGCTTGAAGGGATTGTAAAGCCTCCCAATTGCCATGAGAATCTAATAAATCCTGTCCCTGTGGCTTGTGAATTTTTTGTGAAGCTGAATCTTCGACAAATATATACAGTTATATTTTCTTGTACCCAATTTTGTGTTTTCTATTTATTTCTATTATCTTTTCTGAACCCATAATAATACAGTGAAACTTCGATATTACGAACTTCGTTATAACGAAAAACTCAATATAACGAATGTTTAGCTGAATCCCTTGAAAAAAACTTTTTATTCCAAAGTTTTTCATACAAAAATGCTCTATAGCTATAACGAAGAATTTCTGAGCTATAAAGCCTCTATATAGCGAAGTATTTTTTCAAAAGCCTCTATACAACGAAATTATAATTGAGAAATACATACATAACATTTTAAGTGTGTAAGTCATTAAAATCCCGTTATCAAAAGCCTCTACATAACGAAGTCTTGACCTATAGCCTCCATACAACGAAGAATGGCTTATTCTAAAAAACCATTTTACTAATTTACCAGAACGGTTTGATGATTTTGTGAATTTCGATGACAACATTACTTTTACCGGGTCCCTTACCGGTGATGACATTATTACTAGTGTAACGAAAGATAATGGTGATCAGGAGGATGAAGAAACTGAAGAAATCGAAAATGTTGTAACCGCTAGATAGGCTAAAATAATTGTCAGAAAACTGCAAACATTTTTTGAGGAACAGGACTCTACACCGCAAAATACATTCGACAGCTTAGCATCTGTCGAAAAAAATATTGATGGTTGCATTCTAAACTTGCGTAAACAAACAAAAATTACACAATATTTTACTAAAATGTAATAAAATAAAAAGATAATAAAAACATAATTTTTTATTAATTATATTTTTAATAGTGAATTTTTATTAGTACTGTAGTATGTACTACATAGTATTTTCGTGTAAAATAGAATTTGAAAAAAAAAAGCTGTAGTTATAACGAATTTTTTTCGTATTTCTTTAAATTTCGTTATACCAAGGTTTAGATTCGTTATATCGAAGTTTCACTGTAGAAAACTATTAAAGAAACTCAAAACGATTTACACTTCCCTCAGGATACTCTTCCAATCCACTACAGATTGACGGGACCATTAAATTTTCGACATTTTGCATATTTCAGCAATCTCAAATTTGGCTCTTCGGAAAAATACGAGTGGCATTTAAAAATTAACTGATACCATTTCCACAACATTTTGGGCAAATCTTATCGTGAAGAATGACGTTATGACGATGCAAAAATCAGTCAACTCAGATTCACTTAATGTAAAAAACTCAGACAAGGATATCATTAATTTTTGAAGACAAATGAGATTATGTCCAATGGTAAACGGACTAGTTTAAAATTTAACATTTCCAAGTGTTGCAAAACACATGATTTAAAAAAGGGCCCATTATATAAGTTTTCAAAGTGCATTGAAGACCACTAAGAGGTTTTAGAATGATAATTCATGAAAATTCGCCGTCTCGATGGATTCCTTTTTTGATTATCAATTACTAAACAATTTCGCTATCATCTAAATGAAAAGTTCCCACCTAAGGGCTAAGCTAATTATTCGATTGAAATATTTTACAATCGATATATTTCTGACTTAAACGTTAAGCAACACTGATTTTTCACTGTGAACTAGCATATCTAAAAAACAGATGTTTTTTGTTGACAAGAAGTTAGTAACAAGACAACAAAATTTAATCACAAATATACCAAATTTTCCAATTAGTTGTGCAAATATCTGACAAAATGGGCACCTGGGTTCTGGAGGTGGCCAAAATGGGAATGTACATGGCATTTCCAGTTGCGCTATTTCACATATTTAATCAGCCCGAATACTTTGAGGAATGGGTTACCAAAAAGAAACGTGAGCTGTATCCGCCGGAAAGCAAGAGTCATCATGAGGAACTGCAGCGTGCCATACGTGAGCATCACCAGAAATACGATGCAGAAATGATGCGTGCCATGGAACAGGCCGAGCGCAAGAAGTAATGCAACAGCCAATAATCGCTGTTCTTAAATGGACTTAATAAGTTTTTTTTATTGTTATATAAGACAAGTGGCACATGAAATATGAAAACCTTAAGAGTGCAGAAATGCCTCATAAAGTAAAGTAAATAAATATATGTCAATATGAGGTTATCTTTTAGTGTATTTTTTTGTTTTTGTTTAGCAGTAACTGCAATTTTCGAGTGTTCATTCACGTTTATCAACTGGACCTCAAAATCTAGTATATACTACGTTGCTTAAAAACAATCCACTTATCAATGGCTCTTATCGCTGCCCGACCACTTGTACCCCTGCTCAGAAGTGCCACACTTGGAGGCGACTCATCCCACTTAGTTTCAGTTTTTCCGCCCTCTCTCCCGCAACTCTATCTACCGTTGACCGACAATTGACCGCATATTTGGCGTGTATTGTCCGTGATCGGCTCTAGATTAGATCCACTCCAAGTGATGTCAAGTTCAGCTATTATTTGCTTTTTGCACGATATTTGTAAATTTATAATTACACCGATTATTATTATTTTGTTTTTATAGCTTACGACAGCTACCGGAGCGATCTTGTTAATACGTATTGAAGTGGGAGTGAGATAAAACATAAAATTACGACTTTAAGTATGTAACAATTTAACACTAAGACGCAGAAACTTTTGATTGACATTTTTTGAATATAATCAATTAAATATTGAAGTTTTTGCATTTTGTATTGAAGCTGCCAATTTTGCGCTTTTAATATTAAGAATAACAAATTTTAAATTCTTAAAATAATCTAGGCTGAGCTTAGCAACTACAGGCTTCAATATACTATCGCAAGGATCAGCTAACCAGGAATGGCGGATTAAATTGGTCTGGTTATATCAAAGTTTTAAGCATAACATGTAACTAACTTAGTATTGGCAATCTTTTATCGGTTTTCAGCAAATATTTCCGAAATTTACCTCTTTTTTTCATAAATCTAACGTGGAAACAATATTTCTTCACATAATATAGCATACCTGATATATCATAGTAATAGTTTCAATTCCAAGAATATCAAAACAAAAAAACAATTCTAAGAACAAATTGATAGTTGCACGATTCATGATCATGTTCTGATTCCTTATCAGTTTCGAATTCCACCTAGAATTAATAGAGTATTGTAAGCCCCAATTCCTTGAATTCTTATAATTTTTAACTAATTCATAATCTAAAATCTATATTCTATATTTGTTTCAAGTTTGACTTAGGTCCTTAACTTCAGGTTTTGGTATAAACTAAGATATAATCAGTTTTTCAATATTAAAAATAATTAGTTTTGCAGTAGATTAAAAAAATTTTCATACTGTAAAAAATCAAATGCCCCCAAAAATTATAGTGTAATGAGTTTAGATAAATAAATTAGTTTCATGTGCTACCACGCAAGTAAATATGAAGATTCTTTAAGACAAAAAAAAAATAATAATAAGAGAACAGAGATAAATGTAAATGTGCTCACTTGATAACCAAGATGCTGTGCCCAGTAACATTATTTTTATTACTAAGTACAACAACATTTTATATTGCGCATTGGGCCATATACGGGTTAAGCTGGATTTAAGGGGGGGTTCTTAATTATTTAGGTATTTCATTGGGTTTTTTCGCGCCTCCTCATTGAAGCTGTTTGTTGTTGTAGCTGATTTATAACTTTTCGCGCTTATCGCCCATGTTGAATGCAATCAATTTTCCAGCCAAGTAAAAATGGCCAAGAGTCATTCAGTTTGAAATTAGCCATCAAAGCGAACAGAACAGAGAATCAGAGAATATGTCCAAGGCAAAGGTATTGCCTCAATATATAGCCGGTTTGTCGGCGGCTTTTGGAGCATTTTGTATGGGTGCCAGCATGGGCTGGTCGTCGCCTGTCGAGAAAATGTTGACGGAGCAGGATGCCTATGGATTTGTAATATCCAAGGAGCAATTCGGTTGGATCTCCTCGCTGCTGACACTGGGCGCCACCTGTGTGTGTATACCGGTGGGTTTTATTATTGATTGGATTGGACGCAGGCCAACAATGTTGGCATTGATACCGCCATATATGGTTGGCTGGATACTGATGATCTTTGCCAATAATGTAATTATGCTGTACTTTGGACGTTTCATCTTGGGCGTTTGCGGGGGCGCCTATTGTGTGGCAGCCTCCATGTACTCTACCGAAATATCAACAATTGCCACACGTGGCACTCTGGGCAGCTTCTTTCAGCTGAACACCGTCGCAGGATTACTATATGGCTATATTGTGGGCGGCTATCTGGAGCTGTTGTATATCAATATCCTGTGTGCTATATTGCCGCTAATCTTTGCCGTGGTTCATTTCTTTATGCCCGAGTCACCAGTATATTTGGCCATGAAAGGACGCTCCGAGGATGCTGGCAAATCTTTGAGCTGGCTGCGCGGCAAGGATTACGATATCAGCGATGAGCTCAAGGAGATTTTGGCGGAGTCAACCAAGGGCGCCGACGAGCCTAAGGTTAACATTTTTGCGGCACTGCGTCGTCCCATTGTACTGAAAGGAATCGCCATAGCGGTTATATTGCAGGCTCTGCAACAATGGACTGGCATTAATGCCATCATGTTCTATTCTACGTCCATTTTTGAGGATGTGGGCGCCGGACTGAGTGGACGTCTTTGCACCATTCTGATTGGCTTAACCCAAGTGATCATGACTCTGGTGGCGACTCTAATCATTGATAAGGCTGGTCGTCGCATCTTGCTGCTGATTTCATCGTTCTTCATGGCCATAACCACCTGCCTAATGGGCGTCTATTTCCAAATGAAGGACAGCGATCCCAATTCGGTGACTTCAATTGGCTGGCTGCCCATTACCAGCATTTTACTCTTTATTGTGTTCTTCTCCATTGGCTTTGGTCCTGTGCCCTGGCTGATAATGGCCGAACTATTTACTGAGGATGTGAAGAGTGTCGCTGGCTCCATTGCGGGCACCAGCAATTGGTTCTCTGCCTTTCTGGTCACCCTGCTCTTTCCCATTCTGAAGAATAGTCTGGGTTCGGGTCCAACATTTTGGATATTCACAGGCATTGCTGTCGTTGCTTTTATATATTCGTTGCTTTGTGTGCCCGAAACCAAGGGTAGAACGATTTCCGAAATCCAGGACATGCTGGCAGGCAACAAAAGGAAAAATAACAGCAACGATGAGAAGACGATCGACAATTAACTGCAAATATTTAGGCCAAGGTCGAATAAACATATTTCGCTTTCAAGTATAAGAAATCAATTCAATTTGAAAATGAAAGCGGAAAATTAATATATTTATGTGATAGTTTAATTAACATATTTTAAAATAAACCAACCATGTCTTAACTTAATAGATGAGAGCTCTGATTTGAAACTATAAACAATTACCTTGATGTTGAACACAATTTTCTTAAAGAACTGAAGTATAAGAAGTTTGTAGACAGCAAATATTCATTATTTTAGCCTTTCAAAAGGGCATTATATTTTTGTCATGAAATGTTTAATGCATAGAAGGACACGTCATATACAGCTGCGGTCATAATAGTAGTGCCACCAGACATAAAATTAAAACATTGATATTTCGTAGGTACATTTGAACTAAATTCTGCAGGACATTATGCTACACTATCCTGCAGATTATATCCGTTAATTCTGAAGTTCCAAGAGATCAACGACCCAAAGCATAACAGCATAACTGCCAAAGCATGGGTTACATCGAATCGATTTGATGTAATGGAGTGTCCCCCGTAGTCCCCCAAAATGAAGGACATTGAAAATTTGTGGTCCGATGTCAACAAGGATACTGCAAAGCATCAACCAACAAATAATAATAATCTTTGGAAGTTCGTTAAGAGCACCTGGAACTCAATACCTCCAAAACAATACTAAGGCCTTGTGAACTTCAGGTTCCGTCCTTGTAAGGCGGTATTTCACAATAAAAGTTTAACAACAAATTATTAAATTTATTTTTAATTAATTGTCTTTCACATATCTAACCTTCTAAATTAAAAAAAATTAATTTAAGATCGTTTTTACCATTAAAATATTTGAATTTGTTCATCACTACAATTATTTTGACCGGCCATTTTTCAGGCTATTTCAGGAAAAAAAATTCAAAATATAAAAATAATAACTTTTTACTAATTTTGGTATCTCAGATGAATTAACAATATATTAACGTTCCATAAAAAAAATAAATTAAAAATTTAGATAAATTAAAAGTCCTTTAATTTTGAGTTTTTTGAATTGCATTACACGCACTACTATTATTTTGACCGCAACTGTATATTCTTGATCAGGACGACGAGCTGAGTCATGTCCGTCTGTCTGCCTGTTTCTATACAACTAGTCTCTCAGTTTTTGAGTTATCTTAAAGAAATTTGGCACAGATGCTTCTTGTTTTTGCAGGCAGTGCATATGTCAGAATTAGGTGGATACGGATGCCATAGAAACAATTGGTCGAGTATTCAAAATTTTCTTAGATATATATAATTAAACATCAAGTGGTTGAATTTAATAAAAAAATATATATAATTATAAGAACTAGGACTAAACTACGCTATGACATTCCTATGACATTTGTGGTGATTCACTTATATGAGAATCTTATATGTTCAAGAGTTCTATAGTTTACGTAATTTGTATGTGCATATTTATGTTTTATGTTACTAAGCAAGATCCCCATCCTTTAGAAATTTGCCTGACCTCAGGCGGATATTTTAGGGTACAAAATCGGGTTATTCTCGTTTTGAGGATTTACAATTATTTGATTTTCTATGTTTTCAATTTGATTTGGATTTACAACATTTTTATTTTCAAGTTGATTCTCTTGTTTTTTATACTTAATGATAATTCTTTTTGGAATGCCTTTGTATTTATAAATAACAAATAGTATATAAATAATAATAATTACAATAAATGTTGTTAATATTATTATTTGAAAAGTATTATAACTTTTTGTGTGCTCATTGATTATTTCTCTGGTTTGTATATAAGATAGAGGTTCTAATTTTGTTACATTAATTGTTATATTAATATAAATGGTTTGTGTATAATCAGATATTGAGCTTGTAATTATTATTTCGTTAAGTTGAACAGTACAATTTGATGCTTTTATAATATTGTTTCCTTCGATAATAATTTCTCTATTGATGCAATTTTGGTTTAATGATATTCTGGGCAAACTCCAAGTTAGGTTAATGTTTGGCTCTATAAAAATAACTTCAAAATTTTTATGTGTTTTAATGTAACTGCATTCAGTGGTTACTTGATTTAAAATACCTATAATGCATTTGTTGGCTGATTAGAGCCAGCTGAGCTATTCCCTTGCTGATGATTAAGTGGATTTTGATTCCTATTTAGGTCAAGCTTTTGTTTAAATTCATTATGTAATTGCTGATGGCTTTCACCTTTGTTGTGATTATTTTGTGTATTATTTTTGGAATAATTATTTTGATTGCCCCCTTTTTATTTTTCTGAGGACTGTCAGCGTTATTTTGCGACTTGAACTGATTGTTAGAACTTTGAGTTTTTGTTCTATCGGACATTGTGATTTCATACACTCCTTCTTGTTGAGCGGTATGTTTTAAATTGGAAATTGACGTGATGTCATGCCTAGGGGTCATAAATAACCTATCTGGAAGTTTGCGCATAATTACATCTTTGATAGTATTTTTCATTGCATTTGAATATAATGTGGTGTTCATTTCATTATTTTCTAACATTAATTTATTGAAAATAGTCTGTGACCTATATTCTAGTTCTTCTACAAACTTACGAATAGTTCCGTTGAATGGTGTGTTGTAGAGTCTTCTTAGTAATTCTTCGTATGGAGTCCGTATTTTAAATTCTTCAATGAGGGTTGACTTCAATTCCGTCCAGCTGCAGACTGCACGCATCTCTGAAATTCGTTGAGCATCTCCACTGATCTTCATATCAATGGCGCTGAAGAACACCATCTTCTGGCGAACATCTTCTGTTGGGTAGAGCTTCATAATGTAGTCGACTCTTCTGATGAATGAACTCAGGTCCTGGCTGTTGCCGTTGAATGTAGGCACCTGCCTGATTTGACCAAGGGCCTGGTTTAAGTGGGCCTCTGATAAGCACAATGTTGGAACTTGCGTCATGATGATTTTGTTGTTGAGTTGTGTTGATAATTTTTTTTAAAGATGATTTTAGTTTGGTTGCTGTTTGCAACTTTTTGGCACTTTTTTTAAATGTTTAAGATTTGATTGTTCTTGTTGATGATTTTAATTTTTTTTCTTTTGTTGAATGTTAATTTGTTGATTTAAAAATTTGGAACTTTTTGTTGATTTAAAAAATTTTCTTTTGTTGAATGTTAATTTAAAATCCCAAAATCCCAATGGTTATTGATTGCAGGGATCAGAGATATGCAATACCCAGGAATAACCACTGTTTTGTAATGAAAATTAATTCACTACCAAGTATTCCAGTTGTCCAGAGGATCAAATTTAATAGAGATACTTGTTTTGGTTGGTTTGATGAACCTAGAACACGATCGTTCTTGAAGGGTTCATACAGTACTGTTCTGGTAATAGAATTACACTTGTGACCTGGAACTCAATTGTTCTTTAATGGTCAACACAGCATTTCGCATTCGCACGTATGAACTTTTTTGCGGATATGTATTCGGAAACAAGCACTTGGTCTATTCGATTGCAACCACGCACTTTTCGAAATATCTTGAACTTAGTTGTTCTTAGCGATATTACTTTTCACGAACATATCCTACCGGCTGCGCCAATTAAATATCAAGTGGTTAAATTTAATAAAAAAAAAATATATTTCTTTATTAACTTAACATCTGTATATGAGCTTATAAGAATTAAGACTAAACTACCGCATCGATGCTATAGAGAACCAAACCTCGGCTTAAGAGTATGGAGTGAAGCTCATTCTCTTAACGTGAGCGATCGCGCTTACGCTGCATTTTAGTTGGGCCGTTAAATGCTCTCTTTTGAAAAAAATGCTTATGATGCATTTTGGCTGTGGTAGCCGAATTATTATTTCAGCCGGATTTTAGCTGCGTTAGCATTGCACTATGGGACCAATGACCGATTTCGTGGCCTAAATTAATAATGCAATGATTTGGCAAGTATTTTGGCTCTAGTTTATTGGATAACATTTAAAATTATGACTATAAGTGGTTTTGATGAAAAGTGGGCGTGGCACTTTTCCCACTATTTGTAAACATTTTTTTTTTATTACAATTGAGCATTTTTCCTAATATTTAACCTAAATCGGCAAATTAGATATTGCTTACTGATATTTATAGTAGGTTATATTTAACAATTGCATTTTACCGATCAACTCGCCCTTTCACCTTTTTCCAATCTTTAAATATATCCTAAAAGTGAGGTCGTTCTAAAAATGAGCTCGTTTGCTAAAAATTTAATTTGTGGAAGAAATTGACAAAAATTGACAATTATAAAAACTGATCTACAATCACAATTAATGACAGCACCAAGTTAAAAAAGTCGCATTGCTGCCAAATGCTGCCAAAATTTTGAATTCCTTTCTAAAGTCAAAATTTGTTAAAAAAATTGTAGCATGAGACACTTTTTTAACTTACATAAAAATAAGGAGAACACATTAAATTTCTACAAATGAGCTTTACCAATATATAGTACAAGCCACACTGCTTATAATTCATTATAAAGTTTTTCACATACGCTTAGTCTTATTTAACTATAATTAACTGTGAAGTTGACAAGCAAATTTGCTTAACAAAAACCACGCGCTTTTGGTTGTTAACAGCTGTGTTTTAACAGCTGTTATCTTAACAGTGGTACTCCTGGTTAACATTTTTGGTACGCAACTTGATACTTTGGTGTCTTTCCTACATATAATAAACAAAACTTATGATAAATTACGTAAATTGAAATTTTGGGTTTAGTCCACGAAATCGGTCATTGGTCCCATAGTGCATTGGTCGTGTGGGAACATATCGTGAGACAGTTTCTCAACGGATGTTTACAATATGAGACTTTTGCCTGTTTGTATTATTGGGCTTATGCTTATGTATAAGCTATGACATTCCTATGACATTTGTGGTGATTCACTTATATGAGAATCTTATATGTTCAAGAGTTCTATAGTTTACGTTATTTGTATGTGCATGTGAGTTTTATGTTACTAAGCAAGATTTTGTGTAGGCGTGTGGGATATGGATATGTTACTATATATATGTTCAAAAATGCTTCCATAAGCCTGTGACATATATTTGCATAGTTTTATTCCCCCGTAAAAATAATTTGAGAGGCTTTTTTATGTTTATAATACATAAGTTTAAAAGCTATTAAGTGATCACACATCCTTGTCTGGTCGATGTACAGCTTATTTATTTTGATTCTTTATTTTCTTATATAGAAATCAGTTGCTGCATATTAACTTATACATTAATATATTGTTTAACGCAATATACACCCATTGGAGCACAGATAAATTGTGCAGTCATTAGGCAAAAAACCAAATAATCTCTCAAACAGATTTTCCCATTTTTGTTCCCATTAGCTCGCAAATGCACACCAGTCGAAACGGCGAGCGACTTCAACTGCATACCAATTCCTAAGCTAGATCTTTGGTCGTTAGCACCATCCAGAGACGTCTTAAAAAACGTCATCCAGCTGACCTTTCAAACCATGTACGCCACCATGAATTATTTTATCATTTATTCTCCTTTAGATCAATGTTTTACATCAGTGATGGGCACGAAAACATTTACAAGATTTTTTTAAGGTCAAGTCACATACTGATATTTAAAATTTTGTCGTGTCCGATTGGAAAAACCCTTCATGTATTTTGTTTTTTGAGCTCGTTCGAGATGAGGACTTGTGCGCCCGGCTCCGAGTTTGGGACACACCCTCGTGTGTCGCGATCGATGTCATAAATAATTTGTATACTGTTCAATTAAAAGTTAAACTGAGCGAAAAAAAATACAAAATGTAAAAAAAAAAACACAAAATTATATAAGAATTCACGGCTTGGTAAGAAATACAAAAGCTATCTACTCATCACGCCCGGACACACACTACACGCATTTTTTGTTGCACAAATTTTGATGTGTGTGCAGTCGGTAAATTCTTCCGTGTATTTTGTTTTTGTGTGCTCGCTCGCGATCTACACTTCTGCGCTCGGATGCTTGTGTGCGACAGCCAGTTTTGAAAAATAACGGTGTGAGCAGCGAGAGTCCTGTGAGCCACTAAGTGCCCATCACTATTTTAAATTTATAAAATTTAATGTTTAACCATATAAAAAAAATTTTTTTTTTAGTAACGAATTATGAGAAAATTTGTTCAATACTAATAACAAGCTAAGCAGAAATCACACAACGCATTAAAAATATAGACTAAAGGTTAAAACAATTTGAATTTTGCGTGGTAAAACCAGATATTAATTCAAAAATTGAAGAGGAAATTATGACACTTATCTCAATATTGCTTTCTATAATTCTCATGTAAGCTTAAATATAACTAAACTCTGTATATACTTTATTGAAATGAATATGAAAAATTCGGTAAATTCTATTAAATCAATATGTTTGTAAATCAATGTTAGTGCTTATGCACTGTTATACTCAAAATGTTGTGTCCTTAGTTTGGAAACCAACTTTACATTTTTGTTATATAAAAAAATCAAAGTCCCAACATTTCCACAATTTTGTACAATTTCCAAGTGTTTATTAATTATATTTTGCTTTGTTTCTTTTTTTTTTTTTTGTGTGTGTCGTGTTTTTATATATAATACGAATTTAAATATATATGGATTTACTTAAGATCTAACGAATATTAAAGAAACAGCTTTTTCTTGGCTGTTTAACTATATATTCAGTTTCGTGTGGTTCCTTTTTTAATGTTTTTTTGTTTTTTTTTAATTTGAAATTTGTTTTGATTTGCACTGAGAGAATATTAACATATTTCTAAGATAAATCGAAATGTAATTGTACAAACTTTTTTGAATTGGACACAAAAAAGTTGCTAGAAATAAGCTTCTGTCGTTGTGCAATAGAATCAATTGAATACAAGTTCAAATATATTTTTCTTTTTGTTTTGTGTAAATGTTTTTTAAATTGTTTTCTAAGGCTCAGGCAATGCTTGTATAATGTATATATATATTATTATTTTTTATATATATACGAGTATATATATATATGCATGGTTTTGCTTTGAGTGTGTTATGTATGCAATGAAAAGCAGAAACTTGAATAGATAATATCATTAAATAAACATTTGTTATTTGTTTGTGCCTTACAACTTTTACATGCTACGGCAGTTTTGTTTGTTGGGAGTTTTTCCTTTTCTTTTTGTTAATCGATCTTGATATATATAAAAATGGAGCACATTTACTTACTATATAATAAATATAAGAAAAATGCTGAAATTGTTTTTGTTTTATTGAAACAGCTTTGATGATTGAATCCAGGCTTAATAAAATTTCAATATCGTCGTTTCTGCTTTTCGTGTGCACATCAGCTTTCTATATTCTTTCCTCATTTTATTTGCTTTACATATATATATGTATATATAGAAATATATTTATTTAAACAGTTTTACGTACATAAAAATATATAATTATTTATTTATATAAAAAGAACTAATACAATGTTGCATGTATACATCGCTATTTATATTGTTTTCTTATGATGTGTGTGTTTGAAATTGGCTGCATTTATATAAACATATATATATATATTTATTTATATATATATAAATTAAAAAACAAATACAATTCATAATTATAAAAATGAAAACATAAAACATACAAAAGCAAAAATTTCAACACACACACAACGCATGCAAAGAATATCAAAATGTTTGTTTATTGCGTTTATATAAAAATATTGCATATATGTATATAATAAATGTTTCTGTGTGTGGCAATTGTTTATAATTGTTTTTTTTTTAAATAAATTAGCACATAAATTACAAAAAATTTAATTTTTCAAGATTTTTTCTGGGTATGCAGCAAAGCAAATAAGATTTGTTTTTAATATTAATTGTCACACTCTGAAAACTTGATTTATTTTTCGTTTACTATGTAATGTTTTTACGTAGTATATTTTTAAGCGCTTAGAGAACTATTAGATTTTACTTTTTTTTTATTTGTAAAGAACGGCGGCAATTATAATTCTTAACTTTTTCATTGTTTGTTGCAGATTGAGTTGTAGTTTTTTTTATTTATTTTCTTTTCTATTTCAATGCCGTTTCGTCCATCTTCTTGATTACTTTAATCAAGTGTAGCTGCTCTTTTGTTGCTGTTTCTTTAATGCCTCTCTCATTTCTTATTTTGTTGCTTTGTTTTTTCCTCGGTTTTCATTATCGTTCTCTTCCTCTCCATTTTCTCTCTCTCTCTCGGTTACACTTTCGTCCCCGCCTTGTGGATTTTGTTAGATTTAAGCCTCGGCCTTCTTTTTCTCCTTCTTCTTTTTCAAAAACGACGGAGTGCGCAGGCCCTTCTTCTTCTTCTTGTCTTTCTTGGGTGAACCATCCGTGGATACATCCTGGAACCGTAATAGAAATTTGCAATGAGAATATCGTTTGCCTTTAGGTTAGTATAAGTAGCAATGATATATGCCGTTAAAAGAATATGTATTCGCGTTTTATACTGAATTTATGTTAATTATGATATTCACAATAATCATAGATTATACCCTTGCAATGGTCTCCTAACAAAATTTTGAATGTCAACTTTGGTTTTGATATCTTAATAACAAAGTTTTTCAAACCAGCACTTTTCGGGCGATTGTTCAAAATTTTTATTGCAATCCTCAATAACTAAACGAATAATATAATTTAAAAATGTTGTATGGCAGATTGATAGGCCATTTTATTACCTTTTAAAAAATATAAACAGTTTTAATATCACTTAACTGTGTTCGGATTTATAGTCACTATACGAAATCTCCCTTTTTAAAAAGTAAAAAATATAGTTTTTTTTCGATTATCTCGAAAACGGTCCCGGCAACATATTTATTGAATTTTATTTTGGGAATCAGCAAGAACTTTTTTCAAATTGTTGCATAGTGTAATTAGTACTTCATAAAATATGTGTAGCATACAGTTTGCAACATAATTAACGTTAAAATCCTTTAACGTGTTGCTATCTATACATATTTGTTGTGAAATTCAGGCGAATGCGAAAGACGGCAAACCCTAAACGAAGCTAACTAAGAGAACTTTCTCCACATTTTCAAGCTCACTCTCTTTAGCCTACACTTACCTCTTTACTGCTCTGCGAGAAGGTGCTTAAGTGCGCCTCCGAGTGGTCGCCATTTTGTACGTTCTCACCTGTTGAGGGCATAGAAAATAAAGAAAATTAATATATATATTGCTTAAGATTCATTATGTACATATGTAACTCAATGGGACGCGCACAGGTTCAATCATGTATGTATGTTATGTATTATACTTCACCACTAAAAGGACACGCACACGCAAAATTAAATACAAAAAAAATTAAGTTTTAAGTAAAACATATATATAGTATATAGTGTTAAGTGTTTGTTTATGGCTTCTGTGAAGGTTTTAGAACATATAATGTTAAATAGAACATCAAATATCATGCATTTTAACTAAGATTAGCGAACAAACAAATACCCAAACATGCTAGTTTTAAACATAAAAAAGTGATTTAAAAATGTTACCTGTGATGTTTTTATTGTTTTTTAAAATGGTCTTGAGGCAACTTATAGACTAGTTTAATGAGTAATGGAAAATGCATGAATATGAAACATTTATTATAAACATATAAGCTGGTAAAAACCATCTTAATAATAAAAAAAAAGACACAATTCATAATTAAACTTTAAGAAAAAACTAACAAAAAACAAAATATATATTTGTATTCAAAATAACAATAGTTGATTTAACAAAAAAAAAAATAGAAAAGATCATGGCTAACACACTATTTGGCTTTAATTCTCTTCACCGCGCCCTTGATATCATCCCGTAACTGAGAAATACGTGATTGACAATCATAGATAAGGGCACGATTATGCAAATCATGAGCGCGTATGATGCTATTTAGCAGTAACTGTAGCTCAGTTTCCATGGAACTAAGGAATCGTTGCAGTGCTTCCGCCTCGGCACAGTTGTGTTGGTTGCAAGTGTGCCGTGCTGACTGCGGCAGCGGTGGCGGTGGCTGCTCGGAGTTGGCCACTGCCACATAGCTGTAGGTGTGGCACAACGCTGGCGCTGAGTTGCAACGTTGCAGCAACAGTGATGTGGAAGATGTGGGGGACGCGAGAGGAGCGCGTGGTGGCGTTTGCTCTGACGACTGCTGCTGCAGTTGCAGCAAGTGCGCGGCGCGCTGTTGCATGGCCAACTGATGTGATATATAATTTATTTCATCGTCAATGATCTTTTCCAGCTTGGAGCGAGATTCCTGCTCATGCGCCTGCACAGTTTGCACGCACTCGGAATTGTGCAATGCCACATTAATGAATATCTCAATGGAGGAGGTTTTGCAATGAGCTTGTGCCTCCGGTGAACTGCTCAAGGTTAGCTTTATATGTTTGCCCTGACTGTAAGCTTCCGCTTCCTGTGTTGATGAATCATTGCTGCTGGTGACCAACCGTTCACGTCGTCGTTCCATTTTGCTGCTGTTCTGATAATGATTGCTGTGATTGTTACTGCCGCTGTCTAAGCCGCCCAAGCCGCTGTCGTCGCCATTCTGATACATTGCCTGCTCTGCCTCCGGTTTGTCGCCATTCTTGGCAAGCCCATGATTATCCGGCAAAAAGCTACGCACCGTATAATTGCTGGGATACAGACTTTCATCATCTCGATCCGGTTCGGTGGGTTGTGGTATCCTTCTGGGCGGCGTGGCTAAACTTAGCATGGAGCTAAACTGTGCCGTCAGCTCTTCCAGCGAGTCATCGGCGCTTTGTTGGCAGCCGCTGCCGCTGTTGCTGCTTCCGCTGGTTGCCGCACTGTTGTTACGCTGCTTGCGTTTTGGCGTTGACTCCAATTGTATTTGCATCTCAGAGACATAAGATGGCGATGTTGGCTCTGCCAGCGTCAACTTGCCACTGCCGCTTAGCAAATGGAGCATGTTACGCTTAGCAAAACTGAGTGCAGCCAGATTAATAAATGACACAACTTTTTGTCGTTGTTCGCTAATCGTTTGCCAGATGCTTTGATTGATCGGATGTAAGAGAATATTGGGTTCACAAGCCAGCGGATAGTTATATCCCGAATGGGAGAAAGTACGAAATGGTGCAGCAGCACTTGCTGTATTATTATTATTTGAATTTATGCCAACAGAGGCAGAATCACTTTCAATTGCAGTGCTGCTGGCGGCAATATTAACAGCAGGGCGGCTGTCATCCCCCTGTTCAATAACAGTTGTTGTGCCAGTGTTGATAAGTAGCGGATAGTTGTGTGGTTTACATGTCGCATCGACCTTGTATATGACATTCACCTGCACGCGTTTAAAGCTCGATGCGCAAGCATCTAAGTAGTACTGTGTGGGCTCATACAGAAAAGCGTATTTGTGTGCCAAATGAGCGAACATCGCTGAAGGTGGGAAAATAAAGAAAGAAAGCGGGTTGTGCAGTTTTCAATGAGTTTGTGTGTGTGTATGTGTGTATGTAAAACACTTCACAGGACGGACAATACAGAAAAGGAGACTCGATTTGACAATACAATAACATAGTAGTGGGAATGGGAGGTAAACATTTACAGTAACATTAACATAGTTGTGCTAACTTCTTGTATTCAGACTGTTCTACCTAACAGAAAATATTTACAAAACTTAAAATTAAAAATATAACGATTTTACAAGTCCTTCACCTTAAAAAATAAGAGAAACTAGACGTAAAAGAAAATATTTATACATTGTAAATTAAATATATAATAAGATTATATTATTTTTCTGTTAATTGACCTTCAACAATACAGTACACCAATTTTTTTTTTTTTTTTAATTATTCAAATGTTACAATTAAATGTATGAAAATACAGTTATGAATGCAATTGAAATACATGCCGTATAATAAATATATGTGATGACAAAAAAAAAATATTTTCAAATGTAGTTGTTTAGTAAGTTTTAATATGTTTGTTGACTTCGCACAGTATAAAAAGTTGGTTATAATATAAAATGGAAAAAAAATTCGGAATTTTCTTTGAGAGTTCAGTATTAAAATATCATCACTGTTGTTGCTGTGAAGAGTTATCGTCTTTGGGTTCCGGTTCAGCTGATGAGTCTGAGGTGGAATCGGAGGAATAATCAATTTGGACTTCTCGTACCAAGGCCGCAGCTTGATTTATTTCATTTTGGGACAATTCTAGAGTTTGGAACGACCTGTTTTCAACGGGTCCACTTGTATTTTCAACAATAAATGTTGACTCCTCATCCCCCATGGTACATTTAACAACAAAGGAATCAAAATTATAAGTGCTACCTAGCAGCCAACCGTCCGGATCAAGGGGATCTCCTGTTTCGCTCGTAAAAAGACTTGGATCAAGTTCCAATACCAACTGGCCAAATTCATTAAAGCCACCTATTGGTGGTAAATCGACCTCAAGTGCAATCTCCTCAGGACAATAATCATTGTCAGTTGGCATTGGATTTGCATCATTAAAATCAACTAATTCTTCCTCCATTCTTATCACTTCAAGATCCTCTGGCTGATCATCCGCTATTACCATCATATTCAATTCGGACTCATCATACAGATTGGGCCCTTCTATTCTATTATAATCGGCATTTTTACCGCGTGGTGCTTGTATATCATCCAAGGACTTGTCACTAACTTGCAGTATTCCATCTCTGAGCGTACATTTTGTATTTAATATAGCAAGCTCATCAAAATCCTCTTCACTTTGTGTGGTTTCCTCACCGCCACGTTTACGTTTATTTTTTATGGCAGCAGCTGCCGCTGATGTATTCGGTTTGTTGTCATCCTCAGAATCATCTTGCTCAGATATTGATAAAGTTTTCATCGTGTTATAAATAGTTTCATTATCAGTCGAATTGTCAGAGTCAGAAGCTGTTGGTTTCCTGTTTAAGTTTAGATTAAACTGTGCTCGATTTGAGGTTAGCGAAAAGGCTGATGAGTTTACATTCAATTGAGTGTCATCTTCTTCCTCCTCTTCTTCAAAATCCAGGATTTCATTATCGGTATCTATAATACCGTTGCCGCCTGCTTGTCGTATTTCCTCAACAGTTTCATTTGATACAAAAGTCGATTGTAAGACCACAGACAAAGTTTGTAAAGGCTCAACATTTTCATTTGAGTTAACATCAGCCGAGATATTATCATCTGATTTATTTGCTGATTCGCTGTCATTATAATACTCGGAAGTCTCATCATCACATGCCATTTCCGTGATTATCTCTTCAGCCTGGCTAGTTTCTTCGATATTTCTGCAAACATTATCATAGCTACCCATTGATGTATCCAGAACATCTTCATCTATAGCCTCTGATTCGTTTGAATTCCCATTAGGTTTGCAATTTACACCTTCTTCAAGGTCTGCGCCCGAGCACTCATACCGACCAGAATTGTTTTCGATATCATTCATCTCAATATCACCAGATGTAATTTCATTAGTCTCATTTTCTTCGTTTGTAGCCGACAGTGAGTATTCTAATAATTGATCAACATTAACATTAACATAAATTTGATCACGATCGCTACTAGTTAAATCCATTGGTAAATCAATATCAGAATGAGTTGTACTTGTTTGTATACCGAGAAGAGGCTCAATATAATTGTTTTGTAACCCAAGAGCTGCGCTCTCATCGGCACTGTAATACATAGAGCTGCTAGTTGCATTATTTTTGTCGTTTGGGGAAACTAACTCTCTAGTACAATTTTGTAATTCTTCCGACACCAAATCAACCTCAAAGGTTGTGCTCGACACATTCGCTACTAGAGCATCACTTTCTGGTGAGTTACACATATCTGAAAAGAATGTACAATTTGACATGGTCTTATGCAAAGCAGTACGCAAGTTACGACGCAATTTTGCTGAATGAATTCCAATCGGTTTACGTCGCTTGGCATAGGGAGATGCGGGAGATTTTGACATTGGATAAAAGACACGACGACCGCCTGGACTAACCGATCTACGCTTTTGACCGATAATGCCGCCTCGTGGAGTTGGTGGTAGCGAAACCCACAAACGGGCACAGCTCCCACGCTCCTCAGCCTGGAATGTGCAAACGGAAGATGCATCGCTGCTGCTAGTGTTGCCCGTTTTACCACGGTTCTTTAACTTGGCAGCCGCCGCACTTGTTGAGGGCTTGGATAATGAACGAGGTTTGCTGGCATTGCGTATATTCTCCTGAATGAAATTTCGCTTTTTTCGAGGACTGCTAAGAGCAAAGGTTGTTGACGATATGGAGCGCTTCAGCGAGGGTTGCGATGCCGAAGATGATTCACTGTTCTCCTGACAGCTATCACCAGAGTGTGATAAATATGGTGTAGTGCCTGTCATCGAATGAGCTTGCGCAGATGAGCTGCTAGGTTCGTTTCTGTTATGCATGGAATATGAAGATGGACGTGGTTCACTATTAAACTGAAATAGATGTGGTACATCCGTTGTTTTTGTTGTTGTTGTATGAGGTGGAGTCTTGATGACATGCGTACAAGTTGTAAAAGTTTCCTCCATATCAGTGGTAATGCATTGTAGCTTGCAGGGTGTCAACTTGTTGCGTATACTTTGATCAATTCTACCAAAAATTGACTCTCTTTCCTTTAAATTGTTTACCTCAATAGTATCAAGTATCTCACGCTCTAGGGGCGAAAATATGTCGGTATCTTGCGAGTTAGAGGCAACATCGCTGTGGCCTTGCTGAGGTGTCGCCAATTGTTCGATGGGTTCGCCCTCTTCCTCTTCTTGGAGTACCTCTACCTGTTCAACATTTTTAATGTCACATTCATGTTCATCCACATCCTTTTCATCAATATGACTACTCTCAATATTAACCTTTTCTTTATCATTGATTTTGTTTAGATCTGGCAAAGGTGTTACTGGTTTTTCATCATCTCGTTTTTCCTCATGTTCTATTTCGACTTGAGGTTCGTCTTCCTGTGGATAATTCTCTTCATCGGTGCTAAGATTTGCCTCCTCTAAAACTACTGATGCTGCACCATCAGCATCGGCTATATTCTCCAAGCTAATGACACGAAATAGGCTACCGGTCTCAATAGATACTTCGAGTGATTCTTCTTCCGATTGCTCCTCTGATTCTAGCATTTTAGCAGTAGCCACTAGTTTTTGAAGATTTGCACCAGCAGCGTATAGACTTTGCTCAAATTCCTGTAGCATTTTTGGTAGCGCCTCAACTGCTGTTTGTGTATCATCATCATCAGTGTTTGTTGCACATTGCTCTTCCTCCTGAACTGCACTTAATTGTTCAACCTGTACATCATCATCATGTACGTCTGAGCCCACATTTCGTGGTCGGAGCCAACCAAACTGTTCTAAAGTTTGTGCCTCCTCCGCTTCTAGCGACATTGTCAAGATATGCTCTTGTGTAGTTGGAGCCTGATTTTCCAACTCCTGCTTTGCGACGAAGTACAGTACATGATCCTGCCAGAGCTCATGAAATTCCAGCTTACGACGCTGTCGTTCATCGCGTGACATTAGCTGACGATCAGCAGCATGCGGATGGTCTAGCTGACTTTGGTTGGCATCCTGATCATCTTCATTTTGATCGGCAGCAGCATTAAATTGCTGTGATATTTCCAGGATAACGCGACGCTCGGAGAGCGGCTCCTGAGCATTCTGATCCTGTTGTTGTCCTGCTGCTGCTTGCTCCTGCCAATTGCCAAAATGCCATACCTCTGTTATGTCCGTTATGGTTGCATTCGGATCATCGATTGCACCCGAACGCTGTCCTTGATAAGTTCTCATCGGCTGAGCACTGGTAGCGCTAGCTCCAGGACTCGTCGGTGTCTGTATGCCTTGCAAACTTAAGTCACTTGTAATGGCCTGCAATCCGGGCACATAATTGGTATTGGTTGATTCCTCCGAAAAGTTTAAACGTTCGATTTGTCTTAGAAAATTTGACACTGAAGTGCAGTTGGTTTGTGTACTAGCATCGCAACGAATGTTTACCAATGTTTCTCCACGCTGAAAGAGCTCATCGTACACAACTTCATCATACTCATCCTCATCCTCAGCATTTGTCTCATTTAAGGTTGAGAGTTTTCGTGGTGGCTCAACAGAGCTGCTGGCACAGCTAATCAAATCCTCAGGCTCATCCCCACTGCTGCTGGCACCACTGCGTCGCTGCAACTCCGGCTTCAAACGCACCAGTTGCTCAAAGCAGAACTGGCACAGTTGCTCATAGCGCTGGGTGGCAAATATCTCCTCAAAGCTAATGCCACGTTGCATGGGACGATAGCGAATACAATCCGCACCAGCCGGCAAATGTTTGTGATCGGCACGCGCCGATTGACGAGGTGAGTTGAAGCCAAAGTGCGACAGTGTACGATATGGAGGATGAGAGGTTAAATACTCTGGAGTTGCTCTGTGCGTTGTGGAGGACTCATTGCCAATGCTAGAGGTGGTGGCACTTGAGCGTGTTCCACTGGTGCGATAATAAGACATATTATGCAATTGCTCCGAATTTAGAGCTTGAAGTAACACCGCACATATTTGTGGCTGACAGCAGCGACCCAAAGACGATATACCCCCAACAGTACCACCACAGGAGTATGTATTAAAATCTTTGGAAATTGGTAAGGATTCAGATCTTTGTATCGAGTCAACAGTAACATCATTGGCAGGATTACAGCTAGGATTATTAAATTCAGAGCCTAAATTACGACGACATTTGTTAGTTGATGAAGAGGAGGTCTCATGATTTTGATCTTGATTCTGATTATCCATGTTCAATTCATCGTTGTGGTTGTTGTTGTTTCCCATCTGTTCTCTATTAGAATTAGTTGCCTGATCTTGAGTTTCTTTTAAAATAAAATGGGTTGATTTAGGGGAAAAGAAAAGCAAATGAGCATCAGTAAGTTTTGCCAAAATGAACTTATATGAATTTCAAAAGACTTACTATTCTCAAGCGTAACTCAAGTACTATAAAGCCGATAAATTTGGGCGATTAAAATTTTGGTTAAAAGACAAACCAAAATTTAACGCCACAAAATTACGGCATTTATAACTTGCTACTCGCTGATATATTAAATACGTATCATAGACATACATATACATATATATATATAGCTGTAATCAATGCCTAGATTCAATAAATATTTCAAAAGTGTACAAGGTTATATTATCAAGTGATGCGGCGCTCTAAAACTTTTTGCAGAGTCCAAGACCACGATATAAATGACAATTTAGTCCCAAGTTCTTGAACAAAAACTTTCTCCAAATTCAATCTATTGATTGATGAATTACAAACACTTAAAAAGTAAACAAAACCACAATCTAAGACTAGGTTAAAATGGGTTGTGCATATAAATCAAAGTGATATTGATTGTGGGGGTTATTAACACCAATAATAACAAATGAAATTGGGGGCATTAGTTTGAATATATCGTATGTAGTATATACAAATGCAGCATTATTTTATATTACTGCTGTCTTGGGAACTTGAGTACATTATTAGGTACAGTATGGGGGGTTATTATGATATTCGAAGGGGTGAGGGGTGGGTGGTGGTTCTGTATTCGTTACCTCGGCCAGTTGGTGGCTTGCGATTTGTTGCTGTATGAGAGCGTTCGCCGTTTATAAAACTAAGTGTAGCTAAAATAGTATTGAGAAAATAAACGTACATGAATTCACTTTTTCTTTTTTTTTTTTGAAGATGCTGTTGAGTTTTAAGAGCTTTAGAAAAAAAAACCTTAAAGTAATGTTAATAAAAAATACTTAAGTCTTAAAATTAAATGTGAATATTACACAAGTATTTATAAATTAGTTATAAATCATGTTAATGAGTATCTGTGCATGCGCTATGCTTTAATTAGTAGTAGACAGAGAAGTAATAAAGGAAGCAACTAATAGAAAACAGCTGCAGTTATTATTCAATAAAAAACTAGTGCACATAATATTATAATTATTATTTATTAATTTTAAGAACGGCCTGAAAAATATTAAAAGCTGCATGTTAAGCTAACAGCGCACTGATATGTTGTTAACATAATGAGCAATGTAAATAAGCAGAGAGAGAGAGAGAAAGTGGGCTGCAAAAGCTAACACTATGCGTTTATGTTAATTAATATGTATTGAAATGTTATGAGAATGTATAATGGTTAATTTTTTTGTTTTTTTTTTTGTTGCTCGCTGCTTTTCTATAAACTAAATATGCACGAATAATTGTTGTTGGCTTTTTTTAAACTACACACTAATCCGGTTTTGGGGCTGCACTCACCTCTAAAAACAACTAAACTGCATTTTTATTTTTGTTATGTATTTATTTTTAAAAGCGCAGCAGCAGCAATGCACACACACACATGTATTTTTGGTAGTAGAAAAAGTAGTATGTAGTAGTAGGTAGAAGTAGTTTTCGTGTTTTGTTGAGCTTCGTTTTGCCTGTTTTTATTTTTGTTTAATTTTTTTTTTTATATAGATTTAAACTTTTTTATATATAATTTTTGTTTTTATTGCCCTATACACATTCTAAAAATGTTGTTTTAACTACATAATAATAGCAAATTTTGGCCGCCAATTTATTTGCGCTTGTGTTTAGCTAAGGATTTTATAGAATAAATATAAAAAGGAATATAAAGTTAAACAATTTTGATTAACAATTTGCCAAATTGTATAAGGAATTGTGCACAAAATATTAAATAAAGACTATACAAAACTATATAGTTAAAAAAATATAAATAATACAAAACTGCAGCTGTAAGGGGAAAAGCTTGATAAGGGGGTGGAAGAGTGTTTGTAAAAATTAAACCCATTCTTTTGGGGTACAAAAAACAGAAATAAAAATCACTTAATACACGCCGTACAACAGTTGTATCCTTAAAGAGTAGTCGACAGGAATAGTAGTAGCAGAATAGACAGAGTTGTATTTGGCATAGGCAGAGTTGTAGAGTAGATTTTGTTGGTATTTTGAAAATTATATAACAAAAGAAATTATTGTAATATAAAAATGTTGGTATTTGCATTTGGGTATTACAGAAAAGAGGTCGAAACTGTATCAAGTGCTAAGAGTACTTTTTTGTTAACTTTTTTTTTTATAATAATTATTATAAAATTATTGTATTTTTTTTTTGTTCGTATGTGTGTGTGTGTTGAAGGTGTGGAGTAGAGTCAAAAATAAATAAAAGGAAAATAGCATAAGTAAAATTAAAGGTTAGAGTAAAAGTAAATACATATTGAAATAATATAATAGATTATTTTTAAAATTCGTTAAATAAGGTGCAAAAAATATTAAAATTCTACTTTAAGATTATAAGGATAAATATGTTTAAAATTAAATATCTTAAAGACTTAAAAAAAAATAACATAGAGACATAAGGCATTCAATAAAACAAAAACAATAAAACAAATATGAAAAATTAACAAAAAACTTGAACAAATTTTGTTTTACAAATTCAAGGAATATATTGGGGTTTTTTTTATGTGGTGCGGGGGGCTGTACATAACTGTGTATTTTCCTTATTTTTTTTTTTAATTTTTTTTTTTTTTCGTTCTCAAAAATTGATCGTAGACATAAAACAAAAGGAAATAATAAAAAGATTAAGAATAGTTCTTGACTTACCATCGCTCAGCACAACCTCAGCCTGGCTGGGAATGGGCGCCTGCTGTGTTTGGATCTGTATGACTTGGTGTTCTATAAAAACAAATTAATTATAGTAGAGTATAGAATATATTTCATATTAACTTACCCGTTTCTGGTTCACTCTGTGCGTGTTTTGCATGTGCATGTGCACCCGCCGCTTGCATCGAATTGAGTGCCTCCGACTCCGAAAAGTCCGTATCGGTATCTATATCAACAAAATTAGATTTAATTATTAATAAATAAATAAATTATTGGCTGTCAAAGATTTAATATCGTTGCAGAGCGGTTAATAATATAGTTTTAATTAAAAATGTATACAAAGAAATAAATTTATTACACAAAAACTGAATGTTAGGGCGACTTCTTGAAGTAGAGATATTATGTATAGAGATAAAAATAAAATGTTGTATTGGTAAGTGAAAAATAAAACAATTTTTATTAAAAAAAAAAAAACATGCCTCTGCAGCAAGAAATAGCATGTTTATTAAGTTAAAAAAGGAACAGACAGTCAAAGATGATAATCAGGAATCCAATATATATTTTATTGGATTTTAAATGTCTTTTTACACCTTGTAATACCTACTGCAAGAGTATTACTATAATACTAACAAAAAAAAACTTACATTCGCCATGAATGCTCTTCTTTTTGCGCTCTACAGTGCGTTTATATTCGTTGAGCTCATCGTCTGTGACGTTATCGAAGGGATTCTTGGCATAGGGCGCCTTATAGACTGTTGCATTATGCTGGAAGCCGCGCTGTATGATGCCCTTAGAGGCAGCACCCATTAATACCACATGATCACCAGTTTGTGAGACAGTTGCATCTTTGATACGATTTGCCTCATCCCAAGTAACACCCTCCAATATGTGCGATTGTGGTCCAGCAGAGATTTTATCAGCGCGTCGATTATCCTTGATCTGTAGAAAAGCATAAAAAGATGCGAGTTATTTAGTTTTGAATTTAAGATTTGTAAATTAAATTCAAATTTTACTGACTTGCTGCTGCACGCGCTTAAATTCCTTGGTTGTGGTTCCAGCTGGCACAAATTGCAATGGATCCTCGATTCGCACCGGTGTTGAATGGGTGGGTGAACCCTCGGCAACCCACTTTATAAGGTTCAGTATTTGTTTTTCGGTTTTATTTTTAAGATATAACGTACGCACAGCGCAGTTTAGAGAATCACAAAAAGAAAGAGAAAGAAATTTGTTGTTATTTAGTTTTTGGAAATGCAAAAAGTGCTTAAATATCTGATATTTCAAGTGCATAATAAAACCTAACTATTAGTAAATATAGTAATGCAAGTATAAGCATAAAAGTTATGCTTTAAAATATATATTTTCATATATTGTTGTATATATATATTTGTTTTTGCTCATAGGTTTATTCCGCCATATATTTATACAAAATTGTTAGTAATATTTCGAAATACACGCAAATTATATAGATATAGATGGATAATAAATGATATATATAACAAGCATAAATGACTTTTGTGCCTTGTGAAAATTAAAACATAAATAAATATAACAAGAGACAAAAACAAAAAACAAAAAAAAACATGCAAAGAAAAAAGAAATATATTGAAAATAAAAATGAAATGAAAATTTGAAAACATGCGTGTTTTTATTTTTTTGATGAATCAAAAAGATTTTGCACAATTAATATTGAGTATAAGTTAGCTGGCATTTAATATAAAATGTATATATATTTGGTAACAAATGTCTTTCTCTTTCTTTGCATTGTTTTTTTTTTTTTTTTTTTTAGACAAATAATAATAATATTAAAGTGGAAACTCCCTAATAAGGCACAAATATCATCTATGCGTTTTTTTGTTTATATTTATTAGATTAATGCACAATTACAATATAAAGCATTTTCATATTATGTATTTTTGATTTTAGCATTAGTTTTAGTGGCGTAATATTTGCATCAATATATTTATGTATATATATATATAAATAAAGTTTTTTTCAAGTTTTATATAGTTTTCTGGCTTTTTACTTAAATGTTATTATGCGTGAATTAATAAAATTGAAAGCAAGTAGAAAAGTTAAGGGAAAATATAGATATATAAATTATATTTCTATATATATAAATATATATGGCTGTTTGGAATGTTGTTTTACTGCTCTGATTTATAATATGGGATTTGCTTTAGTTTTTATAAAAATTCGTCCTATTTTGTAGTAGGATACATCATATTGGGTTTGTTTATTTAAAAAATTGCCACTAATTTCCATGGATTTCCTTGAGATTAGCAACATTTTGTGTCGTTTCGCGTTTATCTTCAAATGTTATAATCTCTACCTTTGTGATTTTTTTTGGATCTGGAGTGCCCGTTTCCAGTACTTCGACCTTTTGATAAACATTCGGTGAGTTGAGCCAGCGACTGCGGTCGCCGCCCTTGCGCAGGTCACCCTTCTTCCATATGCTAAGCAAAGTAAAGAGAAAGACCATATTTAAATAAATAATTTATAAAAATGTTTCGCAAACTTTCTCATACCCCTGTCTAAAGAGCTCCTCCTCCTCGAGCAGATAACCCAGCGAAGACACAGCTGGTGGCAGTTCCACATCGTTTTTAGGCTTTGGCGGATCCGACTTAATCAATGGATGACGATAGATATAACCAGTGCGATAGCCAGCATTGTCCAGCATACGCATTAACGCCTCGAAATCAGCGCCACCCACACGCCATTTGGGCGGGCTTCCTATTTTGGGTGGAGCCTCCTCCTTACTGACAGCAGCGCCATCTTCATCAGCTGTCACAGCGGCAAATTTCTTGGCCAAATCCTCTGGCGGACGACGGGACTGTTCGTAGATAAGTTTACGCGATTCCTCAGGTATAAGCACCAAATTGTCAATGCCAACGGGTAGAAGCTTCAATTGGGTCTCGCATGCCTGCACAATGTGACAGGCAGCAAAGAATGCCTCCTCAATGGTCTCACCGCAACACAGAGCGCCATGGTTGGCCAGCAGCATGACCTTGGAGTTGGGACCCAGACTGCGCACCAGACGATTGCGCTCATCTTCATCGAACAGGCCGGTATAGGCGTGTGTGCTAATCTCGCCCAACACGCAGGCATCCTTGGTAAGCGGCAACAGGCCGGTCTTTAGAGAGGAGATGGCCACTACGGGACTGCAGCCAATATAAATGGCGCAACGTATATCAGGACGTGCAGCATGCACCACCGAGTGCAACACAAAGTCTATAAGTTAAAGTTAAAGAAATAGTTACTAAGTGATTTTATCAAATAAATAATCAATCAACTTACGGCTCTTGTTCACCCCAAAATTGGTAGTGCCCTGCTCGACGATGTGGCCCTGCATGTCAACCTTGTTGAGGGCCGAGGCAGTGATCTCATGATACAACAGGCCATAGGGATTGACCAAAAAGTATTCCTGATCGACCTTAAGACGCGCCGTTATCTGTGCACCCAGACCCTGTGTCCAACCATACAGATCCAACAGCCGGAATGTGGCAGCCAATTTGCATCTGAGTATCTTTTCACCCTTGGCATAACCCATCGATTCCACACCACGTATATCATTGATGGGCACCATGCAGCTGCTGCTCTTAAATACATTGCCCACTCGTGCTACAGGCACGCCGACAATATCAGATAATTGTTGCAATATGCCACTGGCTCCGGCGCCACCTTCACGTGCCGAATCCACAATGCGCTCCAATTCTTCGCGGAACAATTTAGAGCCCATGATGGCCTCAACACGTTTGCGTCGCTCCATTTCGCGCATGTCCTGCAATCAGATAAAAAGGATGTTAGATTGAAGAAGTTGACAAGAGAAATTATGTTTTTTTTTCTTAGATTGTCTTGCATCTTTTGTTCTAAATCTAAATTTTTTGATTTATTTTGTAACTCTTACCTGTTCGATATCCGCGGGACGGGCTTTATTGTTTTCATCATCTTCGCCCGCTGTGGGATCTATGCCGTTTTGTGGCGGTTGCTCAACCTCAGTCATGTTTTGGTTTGTTTTTGTTTTAGTTTATATATTAGTTGAAATGCTAAAAGTAAACAAAGTATATAGAAATTTTAAATTAAATTAATTTTGTAATATTTTGTTTTTGCTTTCGATAAGCACAGCTGAAAATTTTCAACTGACCTTAAAATGTGTGCAGGCAAACATTTTTTTTTTTTTTCTGTTTCCGTTTATAATAAAAGGGGGTGGGTGGTGCAGCGCCGCACACAGAGAGAGCTTAGAAGAGAGAGAACGCAAAAAGACGCCTGCATAAAAGTGCAAGGCGAGGCGCAAACAAACCACCCAACACTGGTGAAATACCAGTGAAAGAGAGAGAGAGAGCGCAGTTGTCACAAGAGAGCGAAGAAAAAGAGAGCGGAAAGTGGCCATAGTTAACAGAGGCACAAAAGGGGCAAATATTATGCACTTTACTCGAATATGTGTGTCTGAGTGCGCTGTGAATGCCAAATATAAATAAAAGGGCACGAAAGGCAAAAGTTGTACTTTCCTTTTCTTTTTCTAATTTTATATACTTTATATATTTTACAACCCCAACAAAAAATTTTATTTGAGATAAAAATAAATTTTGGTTGTTTGACAGTTGCAAAGGCAAATTTAGAGGAAAATATATATTTTATTTTTTGGGGTGTGGAGCGCAGCGCTGCTCTAGCGACTCTGCTGCCCACGGAAGTGTGAAAATAAAAAAGTGCGGCGGCAAAAGAAATGGGAAAACTATTTAAAGAGCATTTGCTTTTATTTTGGATAGTTTTTTACGAAATTAAATTGATGTCTGAAAACAAAATGAAGAAAGTGGCCGCAAAAACATATATATACACACACAGACGGGCCGCATTTCAAGCGTAAAGAGCAGCGCAAGCAGCGAACGAATGCAGCAACGCCGCTGTCGCTGCGCCACTTAAAACAAATAAACAAACTAAGAAGAAAAAGGAGAAACAAAAAATGCGTTGCTCGTTTAATTTTAGGCGTGGTGGTTTGTTTAAATGGTATTAACCTTCAATTCGAATTGCCTCGATTTCTTATTCTTCGTCGTGTATGTGAAACATTTTTAAAAAAAAAACCAAAATTTTAATCATAAAATGACAAAATAAACAAATAAAAAACAAAACTGTTGAATATCAGCAAAGCAGCTGTTATAAAAAATCTCAGCATTATTTGTAATTTGAAACTTGTAGCTGATATTATTACTTAATAAATATTTAGGTTTGCAATGAAGGCAATGAAGAACCACAAAAATGCAAATTGTGCAACACTAGCAAAAATACACAAAATCTTAGCAATAACATTAGTAATAAATGTTTACAAATATAGAAATATACAAATTGTTTTTATACAAAAAAAAATTATTAAAAATTCTTGACTTTCAATGTATAAAAATGCATAATTAATTAAGAATCCATGCTTTTACTGGAATACTAACACTACACAATGAGAATCGCCTAGGAGAGCGCACATCATTAAATAAACCAAGGGCTATATTATCTTATTAAAAAAAGAATTAAAAACCATCGATTGATATAAATTTTTTTTATTTTAAGCAGATCGTTAAATGTATATTTTAAAAACAAAAAGGTTTTTTAAATCAATACAAGCATTAAAATAACTATTCGTTTGCTTAAAAACTAAATAGTCGATAGTAATTTTTTAGTTTTTCTTTTTAGTTTAAGACCAATAATATTTTCCATAACTTTTTTCCATGACTTCTTAGTTAAATGCCTATTTTCTTTACTGCATTTGTCAAAGTGAATGAGAACGAAATCACAATGAAATATAAGCGCAAAAAACTGTTGCAGTGTTGCCCTACAGCAAAAAAGAAAGTGTGCACCTAACCCATGAGGGCGGCTGGCTTTGTAGTCGGCCTATTGCATTGTTATAAAAGGGGGAAACGAACAACAACAAAAAACAATAAAATAAAAACTTTGCACATTGTTATTATTGACTTGACAATTGATCGACCAACGAGCATACAAATGTGCATATTTTAAGTGCATTTAAGCGTTTATTTTTTTCCTTTCTGTTATTTGCTGTCTCAGCTAATTATGACGTGTGCCTGCTGCTACTTATAGCTGACTGAACGCGTGCCGCACATTTTGAGTGACAGCTCGCGAAACAGAAAGAAAGAGAAAGAGAGAGCAAAATAAAACTACAATAACGTTGCCAGGTAATTGAACTTTTGCTTGTGACCGAGTGTGCGTGGGCGACGCCGACTAGTAGAAGTTTGGTGGAAATCAAACAGAATAATGTCGGGGAATAAACGTTTTTCAAGTGCCCAGTAAATGTGTGGGCAGCGTACAATAAAAAAAATAAAAAACTTAACGAGCCATCACAGGCGCGTAGGTGTTGTCTGCCTGCCAGTGTTGCCCTACAAATCATAATATGTGTAGGTGTGCGTTTATTTGTGTGTGTTTGATTAAGGCGAATCTGCAAAGGCGCAACAAAATGCATTTTTCCTTTACATACACATACACATACACATACACATACACATACACATGTTAACTAACATTGTTCTCACGCACTGAGCTTTCTGATCGACGTTTATCGATAAAACTTGGCAACAACAAGTAAAAATGTTGCATTTAGAGACTACCGACTGCTATGTACCCTGTACGATACAATTTACCACTAGATATAATTGTGTCCATTGGCATTACCATTAAATATTGAGAATTGTCTCACATTATCACGTAAAATAATGGTTTCAATTAAAAGTAACACCAAATGTATAAAATCACGGTAACAAACCAGGGGGTTACAATTCGTAGTTTTTTGTCATAATTTGTCAAAAATTAATTCAAAAAAATCTTCAATTCTAATGACTATTCTCCAGACTTGAAATAATAAATAAAATGAAAATGATAACAAAAAACTACATCATCTCTTGTACATAAAACGGTCAATTAAGGCCTCACATAAGTTTTCGCGACCTTAGATATAAAATTTAGAGCACAACAAGAGAAAAGATCCAAGAACCTTTTCTACTCATGGTATATGAACATAAACTTGCATTTCAAATGACTTTATTATTGCCGATAGTTAATTTGATATAAATGAACAAACACACGCACAAATCAAATTCACTCCCCTTTTGCTTTTTATAAACAGAGTATAAAAAAATAGGTTCGGTTTATGGTAACACTGGTTACCTTAAATGGCTAATAGTGCCAGGTCATCAACAAGTTACAACTACTTAACGCAAATTCGCAGGTATTTTGCGAATAGGCACCACAGTTTATTGACCTTTTTGCAATGCCAGTCTCTAATCGGATTTCATTAGACATAAAGAAACCACAAATTAAATTAACTTATCATGTGATGCATGTTCTGATGTAATGCAATATAGCATTGAAACTTTTGCGTTTCAAACGATGAACAATTATGACGAGGGAAGCTTCATATGTTTGAACTTTTTGCACGGAAGACAACAATTAATATTTATATTTAAATTTAGGCAAAGCTGACGCCAACAACATACTGCCCTGCCCCTAGCCCCTACTGCCAGCCTGTTATCGCCGTCGGCTGTTTGACATTATGCAATTATATCACACTTCACTTGGCAGCCACGTCGTACGCGACGCGTCGAGACACGCCCAAGTCTGTTTAATGTTTTTTGTTGTTGGTATAAAAATATGTGTGACACACACACACAATGTAAACACCTTAATAGCCTTGGCTGTCTGATAATAATGTTTATGTTTACTTAACATATTGCTGTTTTTTCAAAAAAAAACTCAATAGATTCTTTTTGATTAAACGATGCTTTATAGACAAAAGTATTTTCATTTACATTTTTAGAAACCATACAAGAATACAAACATTACCAATTTTACTATAATTAGATTAATATTTATATAACTTAATTGAAAACTATTTAAAACATCATTTTTAGTATCGTTAATTGTCAACTGTTTAACGTGGAAACTATCGATTGGGATTTTCAGTATTATGCAAGTTTAAGGTCTTTACATTTATTTTATCAAGCTCTTAAATAACTTTCAAGTGCTCGAAAAAATCAAATTATGCGCTTAATGCATTGACATTGTTAATTATTACACTCTTGACACTTTTCACTTTTGTAGGCATCCTCCATCCCAATTAACCCCCAGAAAACAGACACCCTCTATTTAATTTTTACATATACTCGCGCAGCAAGTGTTAATTAAATTTCTCAAGTATTCAATTATCACAACTCAAGAAATCTTACGTAATATTTCTGACAAGCCAGAAGTGCACAAAAGAATCGTCATCATCATGATAAACGTCATGAATGAGTAAAAATGATTTCATTCAGTTTTAATAATGCAACAAGTCACTCAGTCAGTGGGGCAGTCAAAGTTGCTTTAAGATTGTTCAGTTTACTGGATCACGCAGTGAAAAAAATTATAACAAAAAATATAAATGTATATATTTATTCCAAGTGTAATAAACGAAGCAAGCGTTAAGTGTAAATAATGATAATTTGTAGCTGTCAGTGACTTTTATTCCGAATATAATACTATGATATATGAGAAATATATGGTGCATTCATTGTTATGCAAATAAGTTTGTGCTTTGGATTAAGCAGCGCACAAGCGAAATTTATTGAACAACAAAATCAGTTAGTCTTACTTAGTTATAAACAGTTATCTATGGAATGTGAATGATACCGTTTTCTAAATATGTAATATCTTAAACAATAAATGTAAAGTCAAACTGTAATTATTTTTACACTACAACTGAATAATAATTATATATAGTTTAGCTTCAGATAAAACAAATGTTATTTAAAGAACACCCAAACAACATTAAACATCAAGAATGTTCTTTGAAGGCATATAGAATGCTTTGGACTCGCCATTCAGACAAGCAGTCGTGGCCGAGTGGTTAAGGCGTCTGACTCGAAATCAGATTCCCTCTGGGAGCGTAGGTTCGAATCCTACCGGCTGCGTAACAATGTAACATTTGCTTTTTTTTTTGTTTTTTATTTTTTACAGCATAATAAACTTTTGCGAATGCTAAATCATATAATATGATAATATTCTTTAATTCAACTTATATCAAGAATGGATATGAGATAAAAAAATATCAGTGAGATGCGAACATATGTTACATAAATAGCCAATATGAGCATTTTACGTATTTTGTCCGTCATCGTAATTGTGTTCAATTAGAACAAGTAATAAAATCTTATTCTTGGTTTTCAACTCTTACTATACTATAAGTAAGTTGAAGTATCAGCGCTTATAAGTTCCGCTCCGCTTTCATTGTACGCTTCACCATAAGCTAGCTCTGTACATAACATGCTCTAAGCAACTACTTAGCTATGAGTCCACATGCGTTCAGCTGTTTCCGTGGTGTAGCGGTTATCACATCTGCCTAACACGCAGAAGGCCCCCGGTTCGATCCCGGGCGGAAACAGGCAAAAGATTTTTTTTTTTTAAATTCATTTTTAAATTTAAAAATACACATATATGTATGAAATAAATAGAAAATATATAGATTTCGAATCTTTATTATATCAATATTTAACAAGATTTTTCAGTCGAAAGTATTTTGTTCACTTTTTTCTATTTGAAGGACCGCAAGTGGAGGGAATAGAAATATAATGTGATGATTCTATCAAAAATGCAACTTGTTATACAGTTGTGGAATATACCTTTGTATTGGATTTTGATTTTTTGCGAAAGTAAAGACGGTCTTACCCATAAAATGTTGATTCCATATTGTATATGCGGGCGTAACTTTACATATTAATAATATGAAAATCTCCTGTCCAATATCTGCTATATTTGCTGATGTTTTTATTATACTGACCATATTTTCTTGCAAATTGAATAAATATTTTCATTAATCTACAAAGGATTTCAAGTTCGTACTTTGGAACTGTGTGCAATAAATGCTTTAAATTTGGCACCCACGTTGACAACTGTTTCCGTGGTGTAGCGGTTATCACATCTGCCTAACACGCAGAAGGCCCCCGGTTCGATCCCGGGCGGAAACATGTCGATTTTTTTTTTAAACTTTCCTCTAAAATTTATGTAAAATATCTATTTTGGTAAGATTTTATTTTTTTTATTTGAGTAATATAACTATTTATTCTAATCTAATTATTCTATTGTTATTTTCATTATATTATATATTATCACAAATTAACATTTAGTTATTTTTTTATTCATGTCATTAATTTATTTAATTTTGTATTCATGTTATTCTTAATTTTTTTTGATATTATTATTATTATTTTTTAATATTATACTTTTATAGTTATTCTATTTTCATCATAATTATTTATTTCTTCATTTACTACAAACATAAGTTGGTTAAAATATACTCTACATTTTACCACTTGTCTGTTGTCGTGTTTGGAATTTCTTAATAAGATTCGTTTGTTTTCGTTTTTTAAATCTTTTCACTGTCTACTCTTCAATTCGCCTCATATCTCTTGTTAATTTTGTTTGTTTTGCTAAACAGCTGCCTGATGCCCCCATTTCTTACTTTAAACGTCTTTTTCGCTCACAGAGAGTCGCGTGTAAGTCGCGTGGCTTGAATTACAATACGATATAAATTCCCACAAAAATCGCATATAAATATTGTGCTAAAGAGAAGTTGTTGATGCCATTGCATGACGTTGAAGAATAAACGATCTTCTGCCAAATAATATGATTAAACTCTTGTAGTATTATTTATAATACAAACATGAGAAAAGCAAAAGCACAACAGACAAGTGGGGATAACACTTACTTGGCGTGTGTCTTGTCTTGTCAGACAACAAACAATTTCCCTTGTTCACCAGTTTGTTTGTTTGTTTTTTTTTATTTTTTATTCTTGGTTCTGTTAAGACCTATATGAATTTATTCAATGTGCCAAGCGATGTGACCGTCAAAAAAAAAAGTTTGATTTTGTTACCAAGTTTTTGACTCACTTGGATAAAGGCCAAAAATGTACATATATAAATATATTTTAATACGACTAGCAGCATTTACACATGATTGATAAATGAGCTCAGGGGTAGTTTAGAAGCTAATGTCCAAATTTAGTTGAAAAAACAATAAAATGTAAATTAAAATAAATAAATAATTTTTATATGAATAACAAATTATTTATGTTTTTATTAAAAATCAAGCTATGTTCCTACTACTTCTGAGTAGCTTTCATTTCAAATCATTTTTATTTTGGATTCTGAATTTTTAATTTTTTTTCAGATTTTTTTCATTTTACTTAAGAAAAACAGACTTTCAAACTTATCAAAAAAACTAAACAAAAATGTTTTCATATAATTTATTTTCTCGAAATATAGTAGACCGATTTTAATCCATATATATATTTTTTAATTAATCGTCAATTATCTGGAATATACAAATACCTTTTGGAATTGATTGACAAAATAATAATAATCCTGTTTGTATGGTTATAAAAAATTAGATAAAAAAAAAGGATGTAGCTTTAGCATATCATGTGAGAGCTAAAGGAAATATAATGTTAGCCCGTAAAGCTATTGCTTTTTTAAATAAAAAAATTAATTAATTTTTGTAATTTAATGCTAGAAAAGACAACAAATTAAAATTTTATGTGTTTTCAGCTTTTGCTGTCAAATTTAATTATATTTTTACTCCTGTTTATACAAACAAATTTCTTTCCAAATACCTAGCATGTTCTCCAACAAACGGAAGTAAGCTATTGAGCTATGGAATATCTTGATAGTAAAGGTCTCATTAAAATTCCATTTAGAACTCGCCTGCAGTGTCTAATTACGGTTTTTAAGGACATGTGCAAGGAACTCTACAACCTGCCCGCCCGCACTTAGATCCATTGATTATCTGAAAGCTGAAACTCAAACTAAGCGTAAACACGCATTGTAAGTTGACACATGTGTGTCGAAGTTGACGTGTTGTATTATATCGCGTGTTGCCAAGGCACAAACGACAAGTTCAATGACCAACCCAACCAGAGTTGGGGGGAGGCAAGCCAAGGCAAACCAACTCCCGCACCAACAACCCCAACATAATCAACAGAAATTCAGGAGTTCAACCCCTCTCCCGCGCAATGAGGCGCAGTTCCTTGTGGTCGTGTGCAAAAACAAAAAAAATACCTGCCCCCCTGGTATATAGACTCCCCCCCTTCGCAAACATTTTATGGGATCTCCTCTTGTATTTTTTTGGTTTGTTTTTTTGCCGGCATTTTAGACCAAAATGTTCGCCGGTTGCCATTATGAAATTTGTTGGCGGCGCCGACGCCGTCAAATCATAGAAATGTGGCGCCAGTTGTTTGGATACAGGGGAGGGGACAGAGTTCTATGCAGGAGAAAATAAGCACACGCGACTCGTAAAAGTATCCTTGGAGGGAGGAGGAGGAGGTGGGTTGCGTTTTGACTTAATGACAGGAAGTGACGTCATCGCACGTAGAGGGTAGAAAAATATTATTATTTTTTTATTTGCTGGTTTAAGTGCCGACTTTGGGGGAAAAGGGGATTGGGAGGTATAGTAGTAGTTCAGAGAGTTCTAGGCCATGCGATATCATTGTTGAATGATGTCATACTATAGAAAAGTTCATTGACATGCCCTCGCTTAGCTAAGCAGTCTACTTGGTTAAAACAGGATAATATACAAAAGTTTAGGAACTAAGAAGCTATGTATATGTTTATAATATATAATAATATATGTATATAATCTTACTAATAAAAAATCAAAAGCATATTTTAGGAATATCTAATAATATATGCCTAGGATGTAGCAGAATTCCCTGAAATTCCATGTCTTAAGATGTAGCAGAATTCCCGGAAATTCCATGTCTTACCCCATCCTCCACTACTCCTTGGGATTACCACTTATTCTAATAAAATTATATTGATTACACAATTACCTCCAAGGACGACGAAGTGTTCTTCTTTTGGCTCAGAATTCGAATATTATCAGAAATATAGAAAAAGAAGTACCTAAAGATGATTTTCATTATAAATATTTTTAAATCATAAAACCCACAAATTAAAAATACACCAATAATACACTTTGCAGAGCTGCTATTAAAATTTCTCCCATTTAAAATATTATTTAAGAAAAAAAAAAAAACTCAATTCACGACCGTATAAAAAATGATTAATCTTTTTATTTCAGTACTATTAACAATAAACATAGACACACTTCGATGATAAAGCTAGTTTAGGATTCACTTTAAAATCAACCATGCATTAACCCTACACATAACTCTATACAACAAACGGTTTCAAGTAAAATTGGTTTAAACCCAAAGAAAGTAAAGCGCAGAAACTGTTTTTATTGCCAAACAGAAGAAAAAACCCATAACAAAAATTATATATATGATAATAAAATCAAATAAAAAGAGTAATGAAGTTTGGCCAGTTCATTGACCCATTTTAATCCAATTGCCTGTTGTGGTCTGGATGGAGCCACGTTGAATGAAATAACATCATCATCTTTGTGGGTGTTTTCTTTTTCTAACACTCTCTCAACCTTTCGTCAGAGGTTTCCGAAAATTTGGTTTATTAATTAAAGCCAAGAAATATTATGCTTCTTATAATTTAAAAACTATACATCTTGTCAAATTTGCTCATGTTAATAATATATTTAACAGTAAAACTAATAATCGAATTTAGGTATGAAGAGTGGTAAAATTTTTAAATTTTATTTTCTCAATATGAACTAATTTATAATTTTATATTTTCTATGCGAAGTGTCCTTAGCTTCGTCATTTTAAATTTAAAAATGTACAAAATGACGATAGCACAACATATAGTCAAAAGAATCATATTCGTTTCCCAAATATAAAATAAAGAAACGGCTATCTTCGGCACGCCGAAGCTATACACCCTTACAATGGTCTTCCAAGAAAATGTTGAATACTTTTGCATAGAATAACTCATTTTTTGGCACAATTATTCCTAGGGCAGCTATATGATATAGTGGTTTGATTTTATTTAAACTTGATCAGATTGTACAAATCGTTATTCTACATCGATATGTCAAGTTTTGTTTTGATATCTTAAAAAACAAGGGTATAAATATTAATAGATTATGTATACATCAAAACACACCCAAAACAAATAGATGAACTCACACTTAAGTGTCAAAAATATCAATTGGTTTAAAGAGTTTTAAAAGAGACCAAGATTCCGCTTTGTATATTGCTCACATAGTATCAAAAAATTCAGAACAAAGGTCAAACTTTAATTGAATTAAAGGTGAATTTATGTGGTCATATTTGTCCATTGTACAAACCTACAAAGTAAGAAAGAAATAAACCAAAAAAAAAAAACATCTTTAAAAACATTGCTTATTCAATTGAAAGTGAAAATAATTCTCAAAAACTAAATTCAACCGGAATTTCTCGCTTGAATAAATTACAAAATGTGTTTTGTAAATACATTTATTTTGCAAAAAAAAAAAAAAATATATATGTATAAATAAATAGTTTTTTTTGCTTGAAAACTTGTTTTCTAGCTAAGTGACATCATTTATTTTGTTGTCTCTTTAGAGGAAAGATTGAGGATTAAAAAGCAGCGTAAAATCAAAACGTCTGTTCCACTTGAGCTCAACACACAAATTACAAAAGATGACACATATCACTTTGTTTTTGGAACAAAAAAAAAAAACTTAATTATAGCAATTACTGCCAAGAGTTCACAGCTATAAAGAAAGAAGAAGAAAAGCTCAAAAAAAAGTTCAAAGTTGAGAGAGCAGCTTAAGGTGTGGTAGTAAAAGCTATCACAATCGCTCTCGCTCTCTTTCTCTTTTTCTAAACATATGACGCAAGATAATTGTCAACAAATAAAAAAATAAAACGATAATAAATCGTCAGCTGGCAGCACGTAACAGCGATAGAGCATAATCAGCAGAAACAGAGAGAGAGAGAGAGTCGGGAGTGTGTGCAACAAAAAGAATACAGAGAGACAATAAATTTGTGAGAGAGTATTAGCAAATCATTCATAATACAGAGTAATAGTCGATTTCCACACAAACGCGTCATGCTATCGATAACAGGCTGACGCGATAGGTCTTGGATGGTGTTTCTACTGCACTGAATGCGTTGGCAATCAGCTGATTATTTGTTTGCAAGGGGGAATACTTCAGTAAACAAAGTAATAAATATTCTTTTAATTTAACCCACAGAATTTTTATTACAAGTACGAATTACAACTTCTAAAGCGTGTGGCAGGTGGGTGCCACCTTGAGCAGCGCCAAAGGCAATATATACAGTTGATACTTTGAATTATAGAATGGGGTAATCAGTGGTTACTTCTGTTTTGGTTGACCATCATCACAAATATGATAATATAATAAAGTAAATTAAGCTTTTGACACATATGTATATAATTATAAGGGCCCGCTGCAAAATAGAGAGCAAAATAAAAGTGAAGCTGGAAGAAACTACATCATTTATTTGAATTGTTTTTAATATATTTGTGATTTTATTTTTGCGCCTTAATTTTGAAATTGTGATAGTTAAAAACAGCTGTTTTTCGCAAAATTGAGCTAACAGCAACTTAACAGCAACGCAATCTTTTAAATTCTACCAAAAACGAGTTGGCATATCCCGCAATCATTCCAAACTCGACTTTTTCCCATACCTAACAGCCCATGTTCCATACCTAACACCCTATGCAAATAGCATAGGACTTGAACGTGCCTCAGGCGAGTTTCGATGTGAATGGCAAACGCGTTCAACGCATCCACCAGTGGAAACCCACTTTAAAATTCGTTAACGAAACGTAGGCGATTCGTTCGTTGCCGACTCGACCAACACCGTTTCTTTTTCAAAGGAAATCTCTGTTGAATTTAACATTGACATGTCTGAGGATGTAGCCTGTTTGCATTAGCTTTCTTCAAGAGTCTTGTTCTACGCGCCTAGCTGCATAAATATTCGCCCATAACCAGGTTGACCGGGGTCGTTGATAAGTAGCCTGAAAAGTAGGCGCCAACTTTATGGCGATCCTCTTGTTGTATTGGCTACCGGACTGCCTACTTTTCTTCAGTGTTTTTACTACCAGCTGCGTTATCAGAAAATAATATAGTTTAATTTCGTTGATTTCAGAGTTTAGTTTTATTTAAACAGTTAATTTGTGCATTGTGATTCCGCTTCGATGACCTAGTTTTAAAAATCCTTTTTTATTGAAGGGATCGCTTACATTTCACCTGATCGTTATCGATATCAGTATCGGGGGCTAAGAAACTTACCTTAAAACTGAAATTATTGCGCCGTTAATAGTTCTTCCTATGTATTAATATTTGTGAGGTTTTATTTTTTATAGCCTGCAAATAAGAAAAAAGAAAAAGATCACATAAGTAAGAGTGAAACAATATATGCAAAAAGGAATTTTTTTACAAATGTTCAATGGGCCGAACAAACATACATAAAGTCCAATATTTTTATGATGCGTGTCATAACACAAAACTGACAACAAAATGCAGTATTCCTATTTATTTTTTTGTTTTTTGTTTTTCCTGGCAATAGTATACACATTTCCCAAACATAAAATAAAATCTATGCACAGAGAAAATTATTGATGCCGCGCGCGCTTCTGTTGCTGCGCTGCTTTAGTCGTCGTCGTCGTCGTCGTCGACGTCGGCATCGGCATCGACGCTGAATGATGTCATGCGAATATTTTTAGTTAGCGCGCGTTTTCAAAATATATATAAATTTGTATTACTGATGGGTTGGTTTAATATGTACATAAGTATGTACATGTTTGAAAAAGGGGTGGCATCGGGTGAGAGAGAGAGAGAGCGATGAATTTAGCAAACAAAACAACAAATAATTGAAACCCTCGACGACGAGCCGTGGTGGGCGGCAATTTCGACCGTTTCCTTTTACACATACACATACACATACACATACTCAGACATGTATACAGGTGATTACATACATACATACATACATATATATCATTTTATATTACACTTTCTACAAATTTACATATTAATTACAAAACAATTCGAGCCGCTTATTTATGTGTATACAACTAATATTTATCTGTGCTGTGCAATAGAGATGGCAAAAAAAAATCGATTAATTGATCGATTATACTTAAGCGAAAAAGAAAAGAGACAAATTGATAATTTGGCTTGTTGCGATATCATTTTTTCCCTGTTTAAATTCTATTTATGGATAAAAACAAAAAAAAAAAAGTTTAAAAGAACGTTTTTCACAAGCAAATAAAGTATAAATCCCTGCAAGGTTTAAAAAAAAAATCAATAAATTTTTACTATAAAATATAGTAGTCTGATTTTGTCCGATACTGTTGCAGACTATAAAATTTCTAATGCAACTTAAAACTCGTGAGTTTGGTTGCAATATTTTGAAGAAACTAAAAAGCTTCTCCCTTTTCAACCGATCGTTCCTATGACAGCTATATCATATAATAGCCCGATCCGGAGAGTTCTAACACAAGTATCATCAAGAAAGATAGAAACAGAATATCATGCAAATCGATTTGCGATGAGGAACTTTTTTTATTTCTTTTGGATTAAAATTTTTCAGGTTTTCCCTTACTTTTGGGACAAAATATAACTCATGTCCAGTCCGAAAAAATCGAGTTGGGTGCATTTTGAAAGATATAACCCCAAATAATCTGGACTTTAATGTTTTGAGTGATTTTGAATCATGTTGACCATTTTGGTCAAATTATACGAAAATGTTCATCTAGTATATGAACCAATTTTAGTATAACACCAATATTAGGTCACACTAGGTAGAAAAATGTAAATAAATTAATAATTATAATGCCCTAAAAGGTATAGGAAGATAATTTGATCTAAAGTGCAATATTAACTTAAGAACTGTATAAGCCGTGTAATTTTATGAATTTTTGTTGTTGCTTGATTTTTCAAAATATATTTATAATCTGGAATTAAAAATAAAAAAATCTGCATTCAAATTATTTCGATATCTTTAATAGTTTCAAATATATTATCGTTCAAAGATTAAAATATTGTTGAATACATATTTAAGACATTTTAAATGCAATTGTTGTTCAATTTAATTACGAAAATCTGAAAGTTTACAAGAAACAACTACAAATATTATTATTGCCAAGAAGTCATAGTATAGTGTAAATGAATATGAATCTGTTTAACAATAGATAGTTTATTAATCTTTAAGCTGCCCCATTGCTATTATGCATATAACCCACTTAAAGTCAAATATGTCAATAAAAAAAAAATATTTTTTTTATAAAAAAAATTTCAACTTTTGGCCAATATAACAATACAACAATAAGTCAATCCGCAAACGGCACAATAAACAGTCAAGAAGAAACACACATAACAATGGTAGTCAAAAGGCGGCAGAGGCAAGTCTCTTTGAATCTCAACGTGTTGCAGCATAAATGAATTCATAATGCAAAAATAGGAGAAACAAAAAAATAAATAAATAAAGCACGCGAAAGCCACGACTCCATTGGCTTACATAATCCATATTATATCTTCTTTCTACGTATTGGCAAACTCCCAACAAAGACCAAATATAAAAATAAAAAAAACCAAGTGGAAAACCAAAACCAACTTCGTCTTGTCGGCTTGTCTAGGCTATGTCTTGGCTTAACTTGTGTCTGAATAATGGTTTGCATGTTCGACCACAAAAAAGAAACATCATTTAGTTGAGAGTATCAAAATTAAATTGTTAATTAACACCAGTAGCAAAGCAAGAAGCAGTTGCATTTCATGCATTAAACGCATTACTGTTGAAAATTGCATTTTTTTGTCTTTTTTTTAAATTTTATTGCGTGATTTCATTTTCAGAAAGAAAGCGAATATTTTCAAACTCAATAAATGTATTTATCTTCCCAAACAGATGTGAGTGATATTTAAATAAAAAAAAAAATATATATATATACCAAAAAGTTCGATTAATCCAAAAGGAATGATTGATATTATTTATTATTATTAATATAGGTAAGAACAATATTCATAAATAAAAAACATAAACAATCATGTAAAAGTGAAGAATATGGACAGAGGCTGCGAGAATTTGATTTTCAACAATTAAATGTTTGTGGTCTTATAAAATTTAATTACATTTTGTATATCCTTGCAAAAGGGTATTATAATTTTGTCTCGAAATGTGTAATGCATAGAAGGAGACGTCTCCGATCCCATAAAGTATATATATTCTTAATCAGGACGACGTCTGTTTCTATGCTTACTTTTAGGCTTTATTTTTGAGCTATCTTGATGAAATTTGGCACAGATGAAGTATGCCAAAGTATTCCAAATATTCTTAGAAGACTATTGCAAGGGTATATAGCTTTGGAGTGCCGAAAATACCCATTTCATTCTTTTTTATAATTAAATTATTTATATATACATAATTATGGCTAACTACAAGCCGCAAATTTGGCCTTTACAAATTTTGGTTTTATTTGTTTTTGTCATCATTTAAATTTGTATATAGAACGGTTTAAGTTCCGGGGAAAAAGATATGTTGGGAATATGAGGTCAAAATCCCTCTTTTTAAGTTTAGTGCCAGGAATCGATTCCACGAGTTTTTAAGCACAACGATTTGGCTGATTAATCATCCTTTAATTGTATTAAAGTCTCGATGCAAGGCAAAATTTTATGCCGTAGCAATCAGAGCTCATAATAAGTCAAAGAGCCTTATTCTGGACGACTTGGAACTTATATTGGAGTCAACTGGTAGCTGTGCCACATATCTGAATACCATCGAAAAGGGAGAAATTTTTTCCGGTTCAAAAGTCAGAGAAATTTATCTCTTTTTATGTGACATATCGCGGATGTTTTGGTCATCAAATCATAAATATCAAATTATTTATTTAATAAAGAATTTTGAATATAGACTGAACAAGGATTAAAGGTAAATAATTGATAATATTATTGCTTGTCTAATAGTACCTAGATGGACGGGGCAGAGAAATAAATAAAGTTTATGGATTGAATAGTTAGTAGTTATAACATGATTTTTAAATTCGATATAAATATTTCAGGTCAGTAAAGGAGACGTCTCTGATATATAGTATATTCTTGATTAGTCGTTACAGTCATGCCCATATATTTCAGGAAACTCGGTGCAAATGCTTATCAACATAATTTCATAATTATTTAATACAAAAGGTTCTTAATTTCATTAATTTTACTTATGTACTTTTTTCTGCTGGCGTTTTTTCTTTTCTTTTTTTTAATGTGGCAACACTGGCCAGCCCGCTGTCAAGATTGTGTTGTTGTCACGTCAACAAAGCCGCAAATGAAATTGCATTCAATGCTATACTATTTACTTTCAAATTACTTTAATTATACACAAATTGTTGCAATTTGCGACATTTTTCCCACGCCCGCATACAAAATAAACTCACGACGATGCTAAATTAACCTAAAAATCTCTATTGAAATTTGGCTCAGTTCAGAGCACATTAGAGAACATAATAATAGTCTTATTTCTTGTTTCTGGTAAGACAGTTTTAATCAAGGTTCAGAGAAAGAACGGAGAAAGAGAGACAAGAACCAAAACACAGCTGCATTTTTCTTGGTTCGGGTTCGGTTCTTGCTTTTGTGAAGAAATTGTCTACATTTTTCATGCTTTGCCATCTTTCTGCTCTCACTCTCTTCACTCTTTCTCTCTTCTCTTCTCACACAGCATTGCATTTGGTATAATTAACAGCATTGTCGTCGTGCCTGAGCTTTTGCAGGTTCTGCCTCTCTGCTCTGTTCCCTTTTCTTTTGCTTCGTTTACTTTACTCTCCCATGTTGCCTTATAAGATTTATGTTGTGTTGCAGCACAGTTTTGTTGTTGTTTGTTTGCTGTCTGTCCGTCTGTCTGTCTGGCTGTCTGATGCAACTGTACGTTTGACTGTTGTCTTTCTGTTGTTATTGTTGTTGTTTTATTGATGAGCTGCAGTTGTTTAGCCAGCAGCAGCAGCAACATCTCTTTTTGTATTTAATCTTCGTTATGCATGTGTGTCTGTCTGTCTGTGCCTCTGTATCTCTGTTTGAAGCTTGGCACGTACGCCTCTTTATTTATGCATTTGTCTGCCCCACTCTTTCACATATATACATATATACATGTGTATGTATGTTTTTGTATGTCTCTGGCTGAAGCTGCTGCTTGTCAATTGCTTCCAGGCAAAGACGAGATTACTTTTCCCTGCTGCTGTGGCAAATGCTCTGCCGTTGTTTCTTTTTTTTTGACGTTTATTTTCCACGCTTGCTTTTTAGACAAATTGTTTTGTGTTAGAGAAGCGGCGTTGCCAGACCGCGGCGTTTACAATAAATGAACCTCCTTTCCCATTAATCAAAACGTACGTCACAATTATGTGCACTTAATCTCTAAAAAAATTTTAACTAAACAATTCATCATTGTCAGGGCCATCAAGTGACGTCAGTCATTGGAAAATTAAGATAAGCAGCTAAGCTTGAATAAACAATTTTCAATCAATATACATATTATCTGCTTATCTCATTACTTAACCTAATTAAGCCCGGCTTTGAAAATTGAGAATATTAAGCAGCTTACTTTTAATGTTACTCTTTCAATTGCATTTGCATGCATTTCTTATCAAGTGAGTCATACATTAAGTTATACTTCCTAACACCATTGCTGGGCATTGTTTATTTGTATACTAAATATACATATACTCTGCATTTCTGTTGGGGGCTTCCGTCACACGCTTTTTAGACAACCAACAATAACAAAAATCAAAACCTAAACTAATTTTTTCACATTCAAACATTTGTTATTGTCGTTTGTTGTTTTTCTAGGTTGCCACACAATTGTTTACAGTTTTAACTATGCACTTCCTCCCACAAAATCACACACACACACACACACACACACACACATTGTCATCGCTTGTCTCTCTCTCTCTCTCTCTCCATTCAACACTCTGATTTGTCGCTTGAACTGACAGTTGTAGCAGAATATGACAATGGTTATTTATTTTTTTTTTTTTTTTACTTTATAGCGCCAATTCTAATCCCAAAAGCGTCACTCGTGTTACCGTTTCCGATTCGAAATACAAATTGTTAGTGTCCCAAAAAAAAAAAACAATTGCATTATGTATTTACTTTCAAAAGATTTGCCTTGATCTTTTTTGAATAAAATCACAATTAATTTGCAATTTTCTCCTTTAAATTACATTTTATATGATGATCGTTTTTACCTACACTATCGGGATGGAAATGTGTTCACAGTCAAATATATGAAATTTTAAATTAATATATTTATCTTACAAAACGCGAAATTGTATTGGAATTATTTTGATTTTAAATTTTTACAATTTTCCATAAAAAATTAAGTATATGTTAAGATATTCCCTATTTAAAAAAAAAACTATCGATAACAGCATCGATTGTTTCGTAGCTCTAGATGTCAGAATCTGACTTGAGTTTGTTGAAACAAATTTAAAAATTAAAACATTTCACAATAGCTGCTAAATGCATTAGCATTCTTTTACTATACATTTCAGCAACAAATATGTGTGTGCTTTAAAGGGGGAACAAACAATATAAAAACATAAATACACATACAGACTAAATAAAATGATAAAGCAAAAAAAAAAATAATAATAAAGGCAGCATTGAAATAAATTATAAAACTCATCAAGCGTTTGTGTGTGTGTGTGTGTGAGTAGGAAGCGCAAATTTCGAATTAGCAACAAAAGGCAGCAAAATTTCATACAAAAAAAAAAGAATTCGAACTATGACGTCATTTCACATACTACCTGTCTTTTATCAATCGCAAAAGTCGCTTGATAATTTCGTTTTTTCAACTTAAATATTTGTATGTAATATGTGCGCAACCATAAAAGTGCAAAGATAACAAGATAATGCTTTCAATCGCAAGTTATTATAGTTAGTTGAATAGCATGCAATTTATTAAATTTTCTTTTAAAATCCAAAAAATATCTACAATTGTTGCTTTTGCTTGCTAATTGAAGGCAATAAAAATATGGTTGCCATAAAAACTAGAAAATGAGGTTAACTACAGCCGAAAGACACACACACACACACACACACACACACTTACAATGTATTGCACTAACATCTAACTGGAGATCGCAATGCTAGTTCCGATTAGACTTGCCGGGTGTACATGTCGTTTTGCAATAAATACAAAAATATGGCAGCACTGTCTGGCAATACAGCTGTTTTATCGAATCGATTAACGATCAATTCAATAATTATCGGTGCCAAAAATGCATAACGGCAAAAAATGTATAAGGCCTTTGCAACTTAAACTAGCACACGACCCACAAATCTCCCCACCCCCGGTCTTTTTATGCAGTCATTTTCGAATAAACAAGTTTGGTGATATTTACAAATCTGTTTATCACTTGTCGCAAAAAAAAAAAGAAAAATAAAACTTACTAGATTTTTTCTTTTTTAAATCAAATGCAAAAGGCAACGCGCCAAAATAAAAACCTGCAAAGAAAATCTGAAAAAAGTGGGTCACAGTCGAGACGCAACTTGTAAACACAGATGCGCCACAGCCACAGCGGCCATAACACTAGGCTATTTATTAGCAAAAAAAAAATAAAAAATAAAAATGCATTAGACACGCGTTAGCGTAAAGATTTGTTAGAAAAATTTTGTGTCAAACCAGAATGACTGATAAAGAAGGAAGAAGCATGAATAATGACATGTCTCAGACACGAATAGAAAGTTGAGCGCAAAGATCAACGCAAGCTGCCGCCACCCACCCACTGTAAAATAAGAGCAAGAGACAGAGAGAGAAAATTCAAATGTTCTTAATATGACGAGTCAAAGAACAAAAAAACTCTGTTGCTCTGCGAATATTAAAAGCAAAGCATAACACAAAAAAACACACATACACTCCTACGGAATGTGCTTGACCAATCCCAAAAACAAAAAAAAAGTGTACGAACAATTTTTTTTTTTGTTGGTTTGAGTTAAAAGATGGCGTCACCGGTCAAATAGCAGCCACGCATAACAGTAAACGGCGCACTGTCTACGTATTTTCTCTCAAATGAAGTCAATCAAAAAGTACATACATACGCATATGCACATAATACAATTAATATCATCACACAAAGATGAAAAAAATTTGAAATAATTTATAAGGTAGTTGTTGGACTGGCGGTACTACTTACAGTGGTGTGTGTTTTCGGTTTCTGCTTCCAAATTTGACGTAGTCCTCGTTCTCGATGTCTCTTTTCGCTCTATCGTTCTTATTGCGTGCTGCCGTTGCTGGTACGTCGTTTACACACACACAGACACACGATTGTCGAACACAGGCACTCACACGCGTACGGGTTTTCGGCTGCTTTATATGTATGTATCGTAAATAGATGGGGGGGGAAGGAAAGAGAATATTTAATGAAATTACTTAATTTTTATTTTTAATTTTTGCAATGATCGTGGTTTATCGCACAATAATAATTTTAAACATTCAATGAATGTCGCCTGCACTTTGGGCAAGGCAAAATTTATCGACACAGGGGTACTGCTCGCTTTCTAACGGCGTTTTCAGTTAATGGCGGCTCTTTTTTAACGGCACTTGCACAGCATATCACTCTTAAAAATTTTTTCGAAAAATTGCACAATCTACACTGTGATTCAATTGCAATCAGTTACCGCCGTCTGTTTATTTTAAACTAACACTATCATTCAACATTTATTTAAATATATACATATTATTTCTGTAACGCACACGTCTGTCGTTCACCAGCGCACGTTAACAACAAAATCAAGAGCGAGAGCGCGCTCAGACTGGAAGCGGTCGCGATGTGCAGTGTTGGTAAATACCAAATGGGCGTAGCGATTTATGAACGGTCACAAAAAAATGCATACCTGCAAACTTATTTATTTATTTTCTATATACATGAATAAAATATAAATAAATTTATTTTTAAATAATCACAACACACAAACACAACATTTTAGTTCAGAATTGAGCAGCAAATGCAGCAAGTTTATTTTGTGCAAGTGAGGGAGCGGGACAACTATAGTGTCGGTGTCGCTCTCTGGAAAATGACCGCAAAGCGGCCTGGAAATCGAATCATCCTGCAACGCCCAAATAAAAAAAAGCAGGAATGTATGACGGTGTGTGTATGTTGGTAACAACGAATATGGTGAGCAAAGCATGCGTGAAAAAACAGCGCCGTTAACGTACGAAAGGAAATGACAAGTCCTGACGCGCCACAGAAAATACGACACTTATATGTATTCTGAGCTGAGCGTACAAATAAAAAAAAAAAAAACTATGTCAATTAAGTCAACCGCATATGCATATGTACGTCGATTATGTCATATTATTTATTCGAAACATGCACACACTCGCACACAAACGCAATTAACACTTGGCGGCGTCTCCGCCGTCACCGGCATGCCGTGAAAAAATCGATTAGCGTTTCATTTGCCCTTCTCTATGCAATAACATAGTTTAAATCTACTTAATTAAAACGTCACTAGTTAAGGCTCGTTACACATATGCTTTATAATTTTTATTGAATTATTAACACTTCCTTACAGTTTTTTAAATGCAAAAATTACACTGAAAATCACAGCGCGACGTGCTTGCGTTTCGCTTCGGCTTCGTTTCTGAGTGGCAATGTGACCAAGCTATGTAAACAGCAAAATGCACTGTAGAGTAGACATGACGAAACATCGATGTAAATTCGATACATCGATATTAATCAAATTTTTAAATATCAATATTTCCCCTTTTTTGATAAATTGAATTACTTTCCATTATTGCCAAAAATAAAGCGGGAAAGCTGAGCGTGTAAAAAATATAGGCTACTTAATAAATAAAATTATTAATTGTGAACTAAAAATAAAACTTCCTGTTCAGCGAACAAACTATGGACAATCATCAGTCTGTATTTTTTTTTTAAAGTATTGACATGCCAGTTAAATGCATAAAATGTTCAAATACATACCATACTAGTGGCAATACCACCAATTTGTCTGCTCGTTTAAAGCGAATTCTTCCTAATTTAACCGTGAGGGATCTACCAATTGTTTTATTTTCTCAATTATATAGAAATATAGGAATACCAGACATCATCCATAAGACTATTATATCAGGTTAGACCTGCGATCGTTTTCAGTTATTGAAAACAAATGATGATGATTATATAAATGAACTCGTATCACTCAACGGCGCCTTGCCTAAATCTACTTTTCTACTTAATTTTTATTAATTAGAACAAATGGAACTCAAAGTAGTTTTAAAGATGTATAAGATTACCACTTCTGACGAACATTATTTTGTTACTGTTATATTATTTATATCTTTTGCATTTCATAAAAAAAAATTAAATAAAAGTAGTAATTTAATTTGTTGAAAATTACGACTGTTCCTATTTACGTTATAAGCACTAATTAAAACTTTTAAGAAATTCGACGATATATCGATAAATTGATGTTGATCCATAAAAACATCAAAAGCTCGATTTGGGAAAACATCGATGTTTCTCCAGCACAACTCGAGAGTCGCCCGTAACATTGCTGCAATTTCATAAATATATATCGATAGATATCGTACCGAATTTATTTAATTTACTGAGATCAGTATTACTTGACCTTCCATTTATTATATACATGTATGTGAACTCAGCCTAATTGTAAATTGATGGCACTTTTTGAATTTTTAGAGCGAGAGTGCAGTTAAATTGAGTTTTTAAACTCAGATTAGAGGCGTTACAATTAATTTGAAACTTTTGCTAGTTACATTTTTTTCTTATATTTTGAAGCGACATTTGGTTTTTCGAGTAAATATAGACTTAGATAAACACATTATATCATTTTTTTCTTATTAAAAATAATTTATTAATTTGCCATGCAATATTATTGTTCAAGTCAAATGTTTGACTAAAAGCCAAAATAGAATCATGTGTACTACTAAACTAAATTGAATAAATGAATTATAAATCATATTGTGCTTAGCAATAAGAATTGGACGTTGACAACAATTAAACATGTTTTTGTTTTTTGCCTAAAGCTACAAATTGAAGCAATTTCAAAATGATATTACAAAAAAAATTGAAATTAAAGAACTGCACTGGAAACATTCTCAATAACCTCATAGGCCGACAATATGTCCGCATCGTTTAGCAGACGGTTAACAGCAATGCGTAGACTTGGACGCACCGGCTGATGCTCCCGATTGTGTAAGTAGGCAGCCTCCACAACGGCCACGCCAAGCTCAATGCACTGTAAAAGGGACAAGGAAGAGTTGAAAGCATCTAATAAATGAGAATTACAATTATTGTTACCTTATCTGCCACCTCCGTCAGCAGCTTGCTCTCTGCTTCGAAACTATCACGAGCCTGCGCCACATACAAATGCTTAACTGGGGAAAGGTCATCTCCACGCAGCTGCAGCTTGCTGAAGCGCAGAAACTTCTGGTGAACCTCGCGTGACTTCTGTTGCAGCTGCTCAAAGATTTGCGGCTCACGTTCAAAGCGATCCAATGCTGATATGGCTGCTTGTGTCAACATAGGCGGCAACGAGGCTGAGAATATATAGCCCAGGCCAGACAATCGCTGATGTTCGGCTATGAAATGTGAGCCCACGCAAAAGCCACCAATGGTGGCCATGGCACCTTCCATGCCCGCCGATATCAAATCAATTTCATCACGCTGCAATAGATAATTCTCAAAAATTGCTATTTAAACAGCTGCCAATACTTACATTGACATTAAAGTGCTCGGTTAGACCTCGTCCCGTCTTGCCCAGCGTGCCAAAAGAGATGCTCTCATCCAAAAATAAACGCAGCTTGTATTTTTGGCGTAAAGCGACCAGCTCTGGCAGCGGGCAAAGCTCGCCCGTGTTCAGATAGATGCCCTCAACAACGAGAAAGCGACGAGTCTTTTGTGCTTTCTTTGGATTCTTTTGATCGCGTTTCTCCTGCTCCAAAAGCAAGCGTTCAAGATCTTGAACATCATTGTGCTTGAAATAGGCAATATTGCTGCGTGAGGCATCCAATCCTTTTTGTACAGCAAAGTTGACAGCTTCATCGCTGCAAAAAATTGAAATGAATTATTGGTCAAATTAGAAAGTATAAATAATTACATCAAAATTGGTTGAAGAGATGCTTAAAAAACTAGATACAATTACACACCCTAGGATGGGTCCTAGGACATAAGAATACAGATGGGATTGAAGCGATTAAGCGAAATTAAGCTAATGTGGGGAGTTCTATTCTTTGAACGAGGTACAACAGATATTAACAATATTTGACATTGCATAATCAAACAGTGCTTGGGGTCCCACCCAAGTAAAGTCTTAACTTACACAAAGATAATATCGCCACGCTTAGCATAAGCAGGTATCGCACTGGCCACTGTAGAGAAGCCATACGAGTAAACAATAGCCTCCTCCAGGCCCATGAATTTGGCCAAACGATCCTCCAAATCCAAATGTACATCCATGGTGCCATAGAAGCCGCGTGGTCCACACGAGCCAACGCCATATTTACGCAAACTTTTGCACGCATCCTCCAAAATATCGCTGTCCTCCAAAAAGCCCAAATAGTTGTGGGAGCCCAAGTTCAAGCAATCATGTCCATCGACTACAATGTGCTTGCCCACTTTAGACTGCACCAGACGTGTCCGCAACAGCGGATGTTGCGGATCTGTGTCCGCAACCAAAGGCTCCGGTTCGTATTGTTCTATTAAATAATCCTGCTGTTCCTTGCTCAGCCGACGGCCGCCGCGTCTATGCAGCAGCAGCCAAATTACAACAATTAACAGCAACGTTTCCAGGAACAGCGCAAAGGTCGGCGTCTGGAAAACCCAAAGATATATGAAATGTAATTCATATTAAAAACAGAAAATCTATACTCACATTGCGTACTATGCTGCCTATTTCATTAAACAATTGTATGCCAATCATATTAATTGATTATTTGCTGTAAATTGTGGAGGAAAAAAATCAATTAAGTCACGCCGTTCCTTCTTCTTGTCATATGCGTCATTTGAACGACGCTTTCTTATCGATTGTGTTTCTTTTACTACAAACATACCAAATGAGTCAGTTTACAGATTGTTATCTATGCGTTTTATTAAGCATAAGATAAAAGTTCCACCTTATTTCTGTATTTTATTATCGTGTTATTTGATGTACATTAAATATGCGGGTGGACAGCCTATCGATTTGATACGATTTTAGGTCGATAACATTTAGTTCGATTATCGATGAGCGACACACTTGACGAACTGCAATTCACACTTAACGAAAGTTTTTTAACTAAAGCAAAAACATACCGTAGATAAGACGGAAATTATATCCATTTTCCCCATAATCAGATTTTTCACAAGATATACAGAACAGGAAAATAAGAAAATGTTGCTAAATGTCAAAGATTATTATTATACTGGCAATTATTTATATAAAAACAGAAAAATTTGGACATCGCCCTGTGAGAAATTTATATATATACTCTTTTGTTCCTGGTTGAACATTTTAATTGAATGAAATGGATAAATTTGAATGCGACTTATGGATACAATCACTATTTATAAAACTTCAAAAAGGTGGAGCTCTATTATTTAATTCAAAATTTAATCTTAAATTAGTAAAGAACAGTGAAGGCAAAATGGTCACCTAATGGATTTAGAAATATTGTATGCAGTATCGAGATCGCTGGTACAGTCCAATGGACATTTCATAATATTAATGCTCCAAGTCTGTTATTTCCGAGGCTGAATCGAATAAGTTTCAAGCATCTCAAATATTTGATCACTTCTTCTCAATAAACGATTCTTAGGTGTTTCTCATTATTGTTTTATAGATGTTTGAACCAACCTTTTTGACAATAACTGCTATAGGATTCATTTCATTATATGCTTGAATTTTACCTTATTCCTTTTCGGATAAAACTCTTACAATACGAATTATATTTTTTAAGAAAGAATAATTTTATTATCTATTATTTACTATTACGAAATTTCATCTCATGCTGTAGTAATTTGCTTTATTTTTTATAAACCTATTCTGTTGACCCAATAAAATGTATTTTTAAAGCACAAGTTACAAAATGAAATTTTTTCAGTAATAATAAAAAGTGGGACATCAATTTGTATAGAAATTTAATTAAGGAAAATTAGGATCAGTTGTCATATACGTATAGTTTACCGGGAATAGTAAAATTTGTGGGGAATATGTTAGTGATAAAACTATTTAAGTAAACGATGGTGTATATATGCAGATAATATACCCAATGGTGCTGGAATCCTTACCCCCCCCAAGAGTATGATAAAACAAAAACTCTGTCCAAAGAAAATACGCTCAGATTGTTTTAATTTTTGGCTTTTTTTTTGTATGTTGTATATAGATTTATTTGTTAAATTTTAATTTTTTTATAGTTTGTATTCCAGTTGATTTTTTGATAGTGTATAAAAAAATGTAAACAATAATCATAACTAAGCGATAAAACAAATTGTACTGATCTAGATATAGTATGAGCCGAAAAAGAAATGTATAAAAGTTTATATTTTATTGCCATTTTGTAAAAATCAAGAAAAGTATAATAATAACTTGGCAAAATTATAAACAAACCATGTTATAATGCACACAATATGAAATGTTTTATTTTTTATAAAGAAATTGTCGAAGAATTAAATACAATTTGTTAAAATCAACAGTTTGTTTTTGTTTTTCTTTTCATTTTCTTTCTCTATATTAGTTTTGTTTTCTCTTCGCAATAAACTGTTAAGGTTAATTTGATTTTTTTTTTGCTTGGACTTTTCCAGACGCTTAAAAACTGGCTAAACTAAAATGTACGCACGCGATTGTTTTTGTTTTTTGTTTTTTTAAACTATTATTTAAAGATGCGTTTTTTGTTGTTGTTGGTTTGTGTTTTGTGAAAATGAAAAGCGGCCTTGCGACACAGCTCAAGAAATTCTCTGGATTGCAATTATTTCTTGTCGACGCCCGCATTGGACTGTGTAGAGTATGAATATTGAGACCAATAATGATTGGTGGCACCGCCATCATTATTGCCACTGGCACCACTGCCAGCAGTGCCAATAGCACTGCTACCGGCATTATTGGCTCCTGATCCACCACCGCCTCCTCCGCCGCCACCTGCGCCGGCGCCGCCCTGTTGTTGCTGCTTATGCAAACAGAATAATAACCATTAGAGAGGTTTACAATATTGTTGCTATCTGTCTGGTCTTACCTGCCACCAGGACATCCATTGTTGTTGCTGTTGTTGTGGATCAGCACCTTGCCAGGCTGCTTGTTGCTGCTGCTGGTTGCCATAACCTGCTTAGAATACAACAGACAACATTAGAGATACCGCAAAACCTCAACCCAAACTCAACTGGCAACACCAATAATACAATTTCAAGATACAATTTTATTTAAATTAGAGCTTGAGTTTTGTATAATTTAAGCAGAATGTTGTTGCTGTTGTTGCAGTGTTGTCTTGGTTGTTCATCATCGTTTGTTTACCTACCCTGCATCTGGTTATAGTTCCAATATTGTTGCTGGCTAGCGGTCTGCTGTTGTTGCTGCTGGTATTGCTGTTGCTGTTGTTGTGGTGGTGGATGTTGCTGCCAAACACCTGCCTGATGTTGCTGCTGATGCTGTTGGGTCTGCTGCTGTTGTTGCTGGTGCTGTGCATAGGTGCTCCATTTGCCGCTTAGCGCAGACTGTGAAATATAAAATAAAAGTTTACTGAATGAATCTACATTTTGTTTCTAAGACTTACCTTGGAGCCGGACTGCTGCTGGCCGCCGCTCGCTTGCTGTTTGTACTGATCATAGCCAGCTTGTTGTTGTGCAGTGTTGTTGCCATATTTGGGCAGCGCTAGTGGTGCAGCTGACCGCTCATAGCCACCGCGACTATCTTCTTTGGTGTCGCGGTGGCCATGCCGAAAATCCCGTTGTTGCTGATGATTACCTCCACCAGAGCGATAGCTGCTCTGGCTATTGCCTCGATTGCGATCATTGCTGCCACCGCCACCACCGCCGCCGCCGCCTAATCGATTGCGATCATTGCCGCTACGATCTCGATCGCGATAATCTCGCGAACTTCCGCCACCGCCATAACCACGATCATCATAGCCGCTTCGGCGATTGTTTTGCATCCAATTTTGTTGTCCGCCGCCACCACCTCCACCGCCGCCGCCGCCACCAGCACCGCTGCCATAGCCGCGATTGCGATTATCATAGCCACGACTGCCACCTCCACCGCCGCCTCCATAGCCACGATCATCATAGCCGCTTCTGCGGTTGTTTTGCATCCAATTTTGCTGGCCTCCGCCGCCGGCACCACTGCCATAGTTGCGATTGCGATTATCATAACCACGACTGCCGCCGCCTCCACCACCGCCGCCGCTGGAGTAGCTGTTACCGCCTCCGCCGCCGCCTCCACCGCCACCACGTCTTGAGTCGCTCCAGCGACTCTCATGCCGCTGTCCACCACCGCCATGATCACGTCGCCTATCGTCAAAGTAACGATTGCGATGACGATCATCGCGGCGATAATTATCGCGACCACCGCGAGATCTCTTGTCACGCGATCTATCCGCATCGATGGCCTTCTTGCCCTTCTCATTGTACTTCTTGACCTCAGCCTTGGCCTCGTCGCCGCTTAGCTCCGTATAGTTGATGTCATCAAACCAGCCAAACTCCAGCGAGGGCAGCGTGAAATTTGCTGCAAAAAGATTATGCGAAAGTATTATCATTATGATTGCATTATGCAACGCTCTGACAAAATATATATAGATTTCGTTTTTATATAAATATTACACAATTACGCTTTAAAAAACAGAATTAGGAATGGAAATGGAAATGGGAGCGGGAGCATTATGAGGAGGTTTTAGCTGGTGACGTGTAAAAAAAACTTGGTATAAAAGTGAATTAAGTTATAGAGAAGACGCTGACCAATGGATGCCCCCATTTATAAAGATCTAAAAAAGTGTTAAAATCGGACAAAATAAAAAAATAAACTTTCCTTTGAATCAGTTAAATTAAAAATCATTTACTATCGGACTTAAATTATACCCAACCAAAGAGGTTAATAAACGGATCAAAGATACTCAAAATACTCAAATATTGTATAGATATATAACAAATAATAACAGACAATAACGGACTAAGAACTTAATCAAACTTTAACCTAACAAAATGTTCTTCATAATATTTTATATAAATTAATATCTTCTACATTTCTAAAATCCAAACTAACACACTTAAAGGACATAAATTATGCAGGTTTCTATCTAAAAACATATCCCCTAGCTATTTTTTCAGGTATTCAGGGGGATAATTTAATCATAATGAAGTTAAAAAAAAAATAAAAGAACAGAAAGATAAATAAAAAAAGATGTTTAAGACTTATGGAAAACAGTTACAAAATACATAAATAGAATGCAGCTGCTTACAAACTAAATATATACGTTACATTATAAAAGCATTATACATTTTTTTTTTTAAATATATATTTAAATATATATGTATATATATATATTTATGCCGTTTTTGATAGATACAACATTATTATAGTTTTTTTTTTCTAGTTTTTTGTTTATAATTTCGTTGCTTTGGTTTTGTGGTGGACAATATTTACCTCGCAAGTTATTTATTGTTGATTCTTTAACTGTAAAAGCATTTCCCTTTTCCTCTTTATCGGCGATCCGACGTTTCAATTCATCTTCGCCGGGTATGCAAACAACCGCAATACGCTTGAAGTCGCTAAAACCTTTCATTTTACGTCGCTGGGCCGAGGCATACGCATTCGTCTACAAGAATATTACAGTTGTTGGTTGGTTGATTGGGTTGTTTGGTTGATTGATTGATTGATTGAGTTGGTTCTTTGATAAGTTTGTTGAATGTTGCGTTGGTTGGTTGGGTTGGTATATATAGATATTCATTGTTGGTCGGTTGGTTGGTTGGTTGGTTAGCAAGCCAAGTTGAGAAACACGTTGATGATTTTGCCGTTAAAAACCCTGGCTACACCTGGCGACGTTGGTAGTACAGGCCCTCTCTTTGCTTATAAACTAACACATACCTGACATTTTATATGTATATCACACATTGTGAAACTCCGCCAGGGAGTTATATATCTGGTCTACAAATATGCCCGCTCAATATATATATATATATATCATACATATATATATCTTAGGATATACATACATATATATATCTGCTTCGGATTTTGGGGCAGAACAATAACAAAAACAATAACAACAGTTGACTTAATTATTTCGTAATATGGCAAGAGTTAAGAATTATTTATATATATATATATATATAATTATAATACTAAAATAGTATAGCGTCGGCCTTTCGATTGAGAGCTTGAGAGTAGTTATATAGTAGATACACTAATTCGTATACGTTTCAGATAATTCTTTTTTTTTTTGTTTTTTTTTTTTTTTGGATTTTTGGAATTGTGTGTATTTTGTTGTTGGTAAATTTGTTGTTTGTTTTTACTTACAGTGGCTTCCTTGCCGCACGCTTCCACATCCTTCAATTAATTCGAACATACATACATTTAAAATCCTTTTTCCATCTCCATCATCATCTCAGCCTCTCTTATATTGCCCCTCCTCTACAGTCAACTGTTGCACCTAAAACTTAAGCTTAAGCAATAATACAAAATACATATATGTATACTTACAACCCTCACATACTTATAGCAAACTAAATATCGGATCAACTTAGGATCTAAAACATACCTGGAAACCTTTTTCAAGGTTGTTGGCGTTCTCTGCAAACGCTTGGGATCTCTTTAATCTCACTGTCTCATCTCACATTTATATCATGAGATATCAAAATTTATATACTCAAATTTTACAAAACAAAAACATAAAAAAAAAATAGTATATATATATATATAGATATATATGTATTGTGGAACAGATCCTTTTCGAAAGATCTGGGCGTGACACATACGTATTATACGTATATATATCATCATCAACGCATAATTCTCGCTTGTTTCGTGGTTTTGGTTTTTTTTTTTCTTTTCGTACGGTTCTTTTGTGTGTTGTGTTGTGTTGTGTGTATATAAATGTGTATTTTTGTGTATGTGTGTGTGTGTGTGTGTGTAGTTTGTAATGTTGCAGTGTGTGTGTGTGTGTCATTTGTTTGATGTTTTACCTGATCGAGTATGAAATTGCGACGCCGCTTCATTGCAATATCTTCCAAAGCACCCAGACTATTCAAACAGATCTCGTACACCTTGTCCCAACGACCCTTGTGTACTGTTTTGCGCGATGCGCCATCAATCTAGAAAATTACAAAAAAAAAAACAATTATAATTAATATTAGAATCAGATAAATCATATAAATAAATGTTTTGTTCCCAATTGTGTATTCACTTGTTTATAAATAAATTTATTTACATAAATTAACATTGGTGCAAAGATGAATTTTAATATAATCATTTTAATTAACAGTTTAACTTTCGTTTGATGCAGGAAAAGATTTTACAAATAATTTTATTAATTTGAAAAAAATATTGTATAAGGTGGCGTCCAGCACAAAAAAAAAAAATTCCAAACAATCTTTAAAATATTCTTAGTCGAATATAAAGCAATTTCTAATTTGATTGATTGAGATATAATTTAATAATGCGTATATTTTAATAACGTAAAAAGGTAAGTTTGATTAAGATATCCCAAAAACAAAAAATGTTTTCATTAAAGAGCTTATTTCATGCCAAGTTTCATCAAATTAGCTCAAAATCCGAGATATATTTAGCTCGTCCTCCTGATCATGAATATATGAATATATATTCTATACGTGATCAGAGATAGGACCCCTATGCGTTTCACATTTGTAAAAGAATTATAATCTGTATTATAATATTGTGAATGGAATTTTGGATGTGAATGTTTCGTAAAATAACACTAGCATGAGTAAGATGAGAATAGAAGAATTGGAAATACCTAACTAATTCCCACCAAACTACATCTTCAATATTAAATAACTAACTACTTTAAGATCAAGTCTTAGCACTCACCGTCATTTTAGCTATGATATTGTCGGGTCCAATGATCTCATAACGCTTGTCAGCATTCTCCGACACATGCTTTTGTGTCCAGTGTGTCTTGCCGGCGCCTGGTAGACCCACAAGCAATATGACCTCGCAATGCTTGCGTGATTCGGCACGCTGAGGTCCTGCAATTAGTTGCTCGGTTGGCACCAGAGCCACCAGCACATAACCTGTGAGCAGGGCGACAGTATCGCGTGGCACAGGCACGACATCTTCGTACTCATCTTCAGCCGGTTGAGATTTATCAGTTGACGATGGCTTTTCTGTCTCTGAATCAGTTTTGCTGCGCTTGTTAGGCGATGGACCTTCATCGTCCTCCTCCTCGGCATTGTCCTTGATGGATGCTTCTGATTTAGCGGCGGCAGCATCTTCATCTTCTTCTGCGGCCTTTTCGCCATCCGTTTGGCTATCGCCATTGGGAACGGGGGCTGCTGCCTCAGCTGGAGCTGCTGCTGCTTCCTCAGCTGCAAATTAAAATTAAAATGTAGTTACGCATTGTAGATATTTTGTATTACTTACCAGGTTCAACGGCCTGATCCTGTGCAGCTTCAGCTGTTTCAGCTACTTGTTCCGATTGAGTTTCCTCTTCGCCATCAGCTTCTTTCGGTTGCTCCTCTTCTACATTCTCAGCTGGAGCAGATTTTTCAGATTTCTCAGCTTCAGGCTTATCGCCCTCTTCGGATTGCTCGGTAGGCTTAGCGTCTTCGTCCTTCTTCTCGGGCTCATCATCATCGGCGGTTGCCTCATCGAGCACCTTCCACTTTTCACCATCGTTGTCATCATCCTTGTGCGACTCAGCGCGCTGCTTGCGTCGCTTGCGCGTTGGCCGTTCGGCATTAACGAGCAGTTCCTCAGCATTAGCAAAGTTCACCGTGTACTCGTAGCCCTTGGTGAGAATGTGCGGAAAGAGTGCGCCCTCTTCGCCCAGAATACTCTTGTCAAATTCATGGGCAATGCCCAGATCTTCACCATTCAGCGTGTACTTAATGTTGCAGGGCGTACTCTCCAAATCCAAATAGCAGCCAATTACATCGTCCAGTTGATATGGCTTTCCATAATCTGTAAAATCGGCATTGTTGGCCTTGCGGCCGGTCTCGCAATAGCCATAGGAATGTTCTGCTTCGCCCAGTAGCATCGATGACTGTGGCGTTGAGAAGCCTACACGAAAACCACGCACATGCGGCTCATCTCGAAAATGGTGTGAATTCTCTGGCACCGATTCCTCCGATAGCCGCACCTCAAAGCACACCTTGCCCTCGCGCACACCATAGTTGGCACGTGCGCCTGACCAGATCAGTGAATAGATCTCCGCAGTTAATGGTTTGGCCGATGTGAAGTTGGTCGCATCAATACGCAGATGAAGATCAGAATCAACTGTGCACAGAGATTGGAAGATATTATGTTACATTAGAGCACATATAATTATGTTAAATCGTTTCGATAAGCTATTAGGATATTCCTGATATTGATTTTAAATTATATATGCAAATGGAAATAAAGTTTCCCAATAATTTTATTATTATTATAGCAAAATTTGTAATCAACTTTATCTGCATATGGTATACAGGTACCTACATGCCACATTTGGTGTCTCTAGCTCTTATGTCTCCGGAATCTGTGTGTTCATAATACGGACGGAGAGAGCTAGATCGACTTGGCTGATTCAGTTTAAGGATATATATTTTATATGATCGGGGATGCCAGTTACACATTTTTAATGGTTACATGGTGTACAATTCTTGTATGACGATTTTGTGTTTCTAGAAAATTTAAATATTCTACCGATTGTTCCTATGGCAGCCATATGATATAGTGGTGCGATTTCAGTCAAACTTTATCAGATAGTACAAAACAAATTTCTATATCGTTATGATGAGTTTGGTTCTGATATCTTCACAAGTAGAAGAAATGAGTTTTAATGTAGACAAACGAAGACGTTTGTCCGTTTACACTACACATTTCAGCATTTGATCAGCTGTTTTTTGTTTTGATTTGACATATGTGTGTAATAAGACATATGCATACAAAGCTGAGTGAATTTGGCATTTAAGCAATATAAGCTACACCGGAGAATAAAATGTAAATAATAATAAACTTTGTTGAAAATTTTATTGCAAATATTAAAAGAAGAGGAGGAGGCCAATATGATGGAAGAATTTCAAGCCATACTACGGTCGGAGACTGCGAGCTGCGTGTTATTCGAGTTAAAATATGCAATCATCGCTGATATCGTAAATGCGACTTTGTTCAAAATGCTGCATTTACTAAATTTATTATGCAACAACAAAAACAACACGTAAAAAAGTCGCATTTACAGAGCATTTTTCCGCATATGTATATTTACAGAGTATTTTTCAACATTTGGCAATCATCTATTTTAGGAATAGATTTTGAAATTCTTCATCGGTTTCATGCCATTTTAATTGTCATTTCTTCCCATTACGCGTTGAATTCAGACATATTTAAAAACTTCTGCTTTGAAACGGATAAATCAGTTTAGTATTATTTTAAATCAAATTTTTGTCAGAATTCAGAAAGTTCTTTAAGTGGTACAAATAATCTGAGCTGACATAAATATAATTTTTTGTTTTAAATTTCAATAAAAACATCAAAAAATGTATTTTACTCATTTTGCAAGTAAATTGCAAAAAAAAAGAGATACAATTTTTGTTAGCTGGTCTGATCGGTTATATGGCAGATATATGATATTGTGGTCCGATCCGAAATTCAGTAAGCTTATTGAGAGACATAAACAAAAATTGGAATTAATTTATTCATTTTTCGAAATTATGCCAAAGAATTGATTGATTAAAGATAATGTAAAATTTAGCTAAAATTTAATCTTGTTTTAAATTTTTGTTTTAGTTTTTTGTTAATTATATATTTCTTATCCGTACTATAAGGATACTATCGATTATTAAATTTTCCTTTTTCCTTGGTCAATCTGTTCTTCGCAGCAGTGCTGCCACCTTTTGCCACATTTTTCCGGACAGATCTGGCCTTTTTAAAAGACAAGTAACCAAACGGCCCATAGCCGAAAATTTTGTCTTTTTTGTGCCAATATATAATACCGCCATCAAATTATCAAAATCTAAAATTATGGCGCCAGATGTATCGACATTTTTGGTCACAATTTCATCGTTCACTTAAAAAAATTGGACTTATATCAGGATATGAGTTTGAGCGCAAATTAAAATAAATTAAATATGAGCTCAATTTTTATTTTTTTTTTTTTGTGGGAAACATTTAATTTTACTGTTATTTCTCAACAACTTACATTAAACTTAACAAACAATTATAACAAAAACAACTTAACAAAAAAAATAAAATAACAAAATTAAGTCTGGTTAATGATGTTGAAAAAAATATGTCCTATTTAACTACACTATGTTTGATCTTGAACTAATGAATCATTTAAAGCGCAGTTACTGCTGATATTTCAAATAAATATAAAAGTATTTTTTTAAATTTTAGATTGCCTAAGAATGTTGAGGTACTAAAAATAAAAACTGACATTATGTCGACAACTATTTAAAATCTGAAAAATTGCCAATTGTTCATATTCTGGAGCTCTCCGATGGGAAAATATTGACCAGAACTATCTACAGATGGAAACTTTTGACGCAATTTTGTCCATAAGGTTAGATTTTTTATTGTTATTAAATTAATTTTCTAAATATTTGCGATTTTATATTTATAAGAACTAATTTTTAAATTTTATATATCAAATTAAGTTGACATTAACAATTTTGCAACAATTACATTTTGCATGGTAATATTTTTTTTAAAAAATGATTGCCACAAATTCAGCGTATAATAATACGGAAGACAACGCGGCAATGCAATTATTAGAGTTTTTTTTAATTCCAAATTCTGTGCTGCAGCACAATTAAATCAAAATCAATGTCAGGGATACACACGATATTTAACAAGGACAATGTATATATAAGTGATAAATTTATCGATAAAATTTGGTTTTTGATCTTTTGCTTTTCAATGTCATATCAATACAATTAGGTGTGGTATTTTAAAGATTGCACATGGTTCTACTTACGCCAGCTGAGCCCCACTTGTTTGTCCTCCATTGAGGGCTCATCCTCGGGCACTGTGCGCTCCTCGGCAGCAGCGGCTGCTTTGGAGTCCCGCTTATCGCCACTGCGACGCTTTGGAGAGCGTGAGCTGCTGCGAGAACGGGTGTGACTATGCGAACGCTTGCGTCGCTCAGTAGATTTTTCCTGTTCCTGCTCCGCCGTTTCCTTCTCATCGTGGTCCTTGTCATCTGTTTTGAGAGCGACAGTTTCTTGATCTACTTCCATTTTCTCACTATCGCCATTGGACTGGTGAGTAATCTTTTCAGCATCAGCTGAACTATCATCATCATTGTCATTATCTTCAGCTGTTTGTTGTTCCTGTTGCTTGACATCATTAGAATCTTCCTGATTTGCTGCCTCCTTGGCTATGGCCTCATCTGGAGACATGTCAACGTCTTCGTCTATCGCTGGTTGGGATTCAGCATCAACAGCTGCGGTTGCTGTATTCTCAGCTTCTTCCTCCTCATCTTGCTCCTGCTCTGAAATTTTAGCTTCCTCCTCTTCATCCTGTTCTTGTTCTTCCTCTTCAGCTTCCTCTAACTCTGGAGCAACATCGGGTTCGATTTCAGGCTCAGGATTGGGCTCTGCTGTAGCTTGTTCCTCCTCCTGCAGAGTCTCTAGCTCAGGCTCAGTGGCAACCGGCGCGGTTGCAACCGGTGACGGTGAGCGGGACATGGAACGCGTTCGACGCTGACGTCGGCTTGGTGTAACTGGAGCGCCATCTATCGTTTGCAAAATGAAGTTTGTAATTCATGTAAATGTTGGTATTTTTGGTTATATAAGTTGCGTTTACATTAAAAATAAAAAAACACGCTGAGCCGCGTTACACGCAAACACACTCACGCATTCACATTCATATATGTACATATGTATGTATATATCGAAAAAATTTACGATATTTTCAACAATACACATATACTACTAAAGCGCAGTGATGCATACACACACGCACACACACACACACAAACTTACCAGCATCGCCGCCGCCGGCACCACCTTCGACATGTGCCCGCAAACGCTCGATTAGCACAGCTTTAACACCTTTGGTATCTAGACCTCGCGTTTGTAATTCGTTACGCAGGTCCACCACTTTCATCTTGTCCAGCTTCGCCAAATCCATTTTTTTGCTTCAATTTTGAATGGCGGCAGCAGCGCGTCACGCACAAATATACACACACAAACACACTCACTCAGGCGCACAACGGGCTGAGGCGGAAAGAAAACGTAAAAACAGCGTAAGTAGCGGTTAAATTTGTATGCGAAACGAGCTCTTTTAATTATCAAACAAATTAATTTATTGCTATTTCGCAAATACAGCGAGTCAGTTGAATTTTTGCACTTGCATTCGCATTTAATGCGAATAAATAATGGCTAAAACCTATACCGAGAACGCGTTGATGTGAAGTTGGCTGCGATTATAAATGCAGGGTATGCCAAATATTATCGATTTGCTTCATAAATGATTTTATACACAAATATCGATAGCTTGTTGTTTTGCGATAGTTGGCAGTGCCGTCGAATAAATAAATTGCTCTGATTTCCTAGAAAAGATTATGACTATATAGATTTTCTGGAGGTTTTCTCAACAACAAAAAATAAGCAGCTTTGGCGTGGAACGTCATTTAAAATATATATTTGTTTTGGAGTACAATTCTCCTCTTCTAAAAATAATAACTGGATCATGTAAGTTATAAACTTAATTCGTTTTAACAAAGTCAATGAAATCTTTTATATAAAAATAAAACATCTATTTTCGATAATTTCAAAATATTAATATGGCGGAAAAACACAGTGCGCCCTAACTTTATTCACTGTCTGCTTCTTATTTTGCCAAGGTGGCAACACCATGAAGAAGCATGTCATTTTTGTCAAGATGTGGTAATATAAGCTTAAGTAGCCAATTTGTATGCGTTTATTTGAGGACTCCGTGGCGCAACGGTAGCGCGTCTGACTCCAGATCAGAAGGTTGCGTGTTCGATTCACGTCGGGGTCAGTTTGGTAAAATTTTTTTTTCTCATTTAAGGGAATAAATACACTACCTAACAAGACTTTTGATACTTTTATACCGACGACTGTTTTTATACAGTTGCAAAAGGGTATTATAATTTTGTCTCGAAATGTTCAATGCATAGACGTGTCCCACCCCATAAAGTTCATATATATTCTTGATCAGGACGACGAGCTGAGTCGACAAGCCATGTCTGTCTGTCTGCTTTTATGGTTACTTTTTGGCTTTATCTTGGAGTTATCTTTATGAAACTTGGCAAGGAAGTATTGTGTTGATGTATGTAGTTTGTATGTCGAAATTAGCCCGATCGGACATATCATATAGCTGCCATAGAAAAAACAAAATTTTTTTTTAAAAATATCAAAACCAAACTTGACTTATCGATTTAGTATTGTAAATTGACCACTCCGACCAAGTTTTGTTAAAATCGGGCAACTATATCTCATATCTTCCATAGGAACAATCGGTCGAAAAGTGCTTGCATGAAAAACTTTTTTGGTTTTTAAGATATCGAAATTTAACTTTACAGTTCGATGTAGAATAAAAATTTGTACAATCTGACCAAGTTTGACTGAATTTGGAACTCTATTGCATATAGCTTCCATAGGAACAATCGGTGGATTATTCCTTCGGCGTGCCGTTTTTTCTTGTTTATGTTGATTTAACCGCTAATAATAATAATTCCCACATTAAAATTAATAAACTTGACTAAACTATTAGAACTATCAGATATAAATATTAGTATAAATACTTGTTGTCTATACAATTCTTTTGAATTATAATTAAGTTCAATAATATACTATTTCAATTTTCTAAAGGGTGAAAAACAGAATTTTACAGTTTAATTAAAGGTACAGTAATATAATATGTTAATTTTCTTAATATTAATCATGACTCCTACTTTCGATTTCGGGAAATGTCATATTCGATTGGAAAGTGTGTACCAGTTGTTTATTCCTTCGTTAATGGGAAAACAAATTCAGAAATGATTTATAAGTGGAGAAGGCATAAATGTGTTTTTGATAAAGCTTAGAATCGTCTAGAAAAAATTTGCTCATAGCTCTACGTTACCATAAAGGGTCAGAATTGAATATAGTTTTATATAACATGACTTATTATATAAACTTAATTTGCAATCTTGATCGATATGATCACCTATAGCCGCCTTAAAAGGTTAAAACGGCATACGATCACAACACAACACCCACTTGAATGCAAAAACGACTTTCGAACATTTTTTTCTGGTTTTTTCACATTTTGTTTTTATTAAGTGTAAAAATAAATATCTATAAAAATACAACTCAAATACAACGCTTAGGTTAATATGAATGCAAAATCAAAGAGAACATGAAATATATTGCAATTAATTAAGGATTGCTTAAGTTCAAATCAGTAGAGCTGTAAGCTTTGTTAGTATACATATATAATTCCACGTGTACGCTCATTCACTTTCACTTTAATGCTGAACCAACTTGAAACGATTTGCTTCAGCATAGTCCCGAGGATCGGAGAAGTTACGTTCCGGTTTAATGCGTATATCATTCGGATCGGAGACAAATTCACCGCTCCATGTGGGTGGTAATATAGTAGGATCCGAATTATAATCATAGTAATCCTGATCATCGGAACGATTACGTTCGGGCTTAATTCTTGTCTCGCCGCTCTTTACAAAAGTGCCATCCCATTCGGTGGGCAATACAATGGGTTCCGTATTGAAGCCATAGAAATTGTTGGTATTGGTCACCATTTGATTCTGACGACGTATCTTTGAAACATTATTTACAGCACCATCCGTATATAGAAATTTGCCATTCCAGCCCTCACATTTAATGGGTATATAGTCCTCCTTGCGGCGCATCGGCATTTTGTTAACTTTTTATCTTTAATTTCCACTTCGATTGGGAACGATGCGCGCTCGACGAGTTTCAATATTCGATTGACTTGTTGTCTAGCCTGCGATATTCTAAAATATGATTTCACAAGTTTGTTTGGCATGTAAATGATTTGTTTTTTCTCTGTTTTTTGCTTGGCCCACACGTAATTTAAATCGATGACGTCAGTTAACAGACACAAAACACTTTATTTATTTGCCTTCTCCAGTCGGAAACTCGGAAACGGGTTCGGAGTGTCAGCAGCTCTGAGGTTGCCTCCTCCACAGATTGTTTTTTTTTTTTCCATATTGTTGTTTATAAAATGACAATGACGGTACTATTATTATATGATTTTCGCGTCTCTGGCGCTTTACCATATAAGCCAACAAATTAAACACCAAGTCTAACAGCTAACCGATTGTTGTTGTCGAAGCCGACGCTGTCATTTCAAATATGACCATTATAATTAACTGTCTGATCTTGATTGCCAGCATTTGACGTGATTCATTCGTCTTAAGCTGGGCGTTAATTACACTATTCATACAAATTAAAAAGTGATGGGTTTCCTAGGTATATAATCCAATCCTATAAGAAGGATTAAACATCAAAGTTTTTCTTGATTTTGTATTATATTTGCATGCAATTTTAAATAATATTATAAATATTAATAATAATTAAAAAAGAAAAACCATTTAAATTATATAATAGATTATATTTTTATAATGTTTGATTGTTACAGAATATACAGTTTCTATTAGTATTCCAGGCTTTACCCATCCTATACTTTGATGATTAAGGATTACTTCATACAAACGATTGATCTTTGCAATTTGTATAAGCAGTCGTGGCCGAGTGGTTAAGGCGTCTGACTCGAAATCAGATTCCCTCTGGGAGCGTAGGTTCGAATCCTACCGGCTGCGAAATGATAATTTACTTTTTAATAAAAGGCCAATCTCAAATGGAAATATTTTTCTAGTAAATTTTTTTAAAACAAAGATACTTGTTCCTTGAACCTTGTCACAATTTTAACTGTATTTTCTATGAAATTGTTTTAATTTTATTAGTTATAAAGTTACTGTATTGGTTTAACCGTATTGTAGGCCAGTGTTATTTGTTTACAACGCGTGAACAAAAATGTTAATTTAATTTTTTGCATTTATTTGTAGGTTTGTTATTGTTGTTTTTTAGATCAATTGCGTCAGATAAGTTAAGGAAGTACAATATTAAAGACAATAAAGTACAGCTATCTTTGGTAGACATACATAGTATGTAGCTTACAAATATTTTATTACTACTTATAGTAATATGATATATATATAATGATTCAATACGATACGATAAATATATCTGTGCTTAACCAAAATACCGAGTATAAGAAATATAAATTATTGAATCTACCTTTTTTATATTTAAACGCTATGACAGCTATTTTATTTTGTAGATCAATATAAATCAAATTCCTTGTTCATAATTAAAGTATTTGTTAAAATTAATATTTTGGTTAAATGTTTTGTATTCTATAAAATCTAGATTATTCGGCACTAAATCATATCCATTTTAATCAAATTTCTTAATACATAATCAAAGTATTTGTAAAAATTAATACTTTTGTTTAATATTATGTATTCTTTAAAATATAGATTATTCGGTTTAAATCAAAACCATGGAAACAGTCATAAAAAGATCATATAAACAAGAAAAAAATGGCTATCTTTGGTACGCCGAAGTTATATACCCTTGCAAACGGTCTTCTAAGAAAACTTTAAATACTCGACCGATTGTTCCTATGACAGGCATATGTATAGTTTCCCGATTTTGATGAAAATAACTCAGATTGTACAAACCATAGCTCTTAATCTAACTGTTGAGTTTGATTTTGATATCTTGAAAAACCATATCGTTTTTCATACGAGCACTTTTCAACCAATTGTTCCTATGGGAGCTATATGATATAGTGGTAAAACATTATTCTACATCGTTCTGCCAAGTTTAGTTTTGATAACTTGAAAAACGATTTTTTGGATCGACCTTCTTATGGTTTAATGGTCCGATCATGGCCGTTAAATAATTAAATAATTAAATAATTAAATAAAGTACAATACTTATGTACTAAACACATAACTGATGTCAGTTTTTAACAAGAAAAAATATATTTTGTATATATATCTTGCAATTGTCTTTTAAAAAAATTTCAATATTCGAACTATGGTATGTAAATAATATAGTCTTCCGATATTTATTTAAATTTAATTTAAAATTAGAATTTATTTAAATGATAATAAAGATTTTGAATAGAATCTCTAAAAAAAAAAAATGCTTATATAGCACAGTTTTCACCGATTGTTCCTATGTAGCCTATAAGATTGGGAACATCATAACAAAACATCGAACTGGTGAATTTCGTTTCTTAAAGATATAGTGATCCGATTTTAATCAAACTTTGTCAGATTTTACAGATCATAGTTTTAGGTTGGTTTGAATATTTTGAAAGACAATGAAGTTTTTCATAGGAGAACTCGTTCTCCTCCCGATTGTGAATGAAGTAAAAGTCCGATCCAGCTCATTTTGGGATGTGAACTGCCTGTAACAGAAAGAACATCTGTGCCAATTTTCATCAAGAAAAACTGAGAGACGGACATGACTCAGTTCGTCATCCTGATAAAGAATATACATACGTACATATGTATGTATAAAATACATTGTATATTTACTTTATGGGCTTGGAGACGTATCCTTCTGCGCGTTACAAACGTCGTGACAAAATTAAAATAACCTTTTGCAAGGGTATAATAATATTAGATCTAGCTTTATATATGTGTGATAAATGCACTACACATATATTTACATAGAATGTACATATAAAATAGCAAACTATACAATACACATACATAATCAAAAACTCGCAAAAATTCAAAACTTTAATTGTTCTGATTGCCGTAGTACATGCGTAAAACACAGTTTTAATCAACCAATTGAGTGGCCAGCATAACTTTAAAGTCGCCACACAAATTAAACCTACAACAGAAAGCGCATGGACCGGGCGAAAAACATTTTCTCGACCATTTCACCCAAAACACGCGAGTTCCTCAATGTCAAAGGGGCAAATGCGTGGCAGGCTTATGAACATGCCACAGACGCGACGACGATAACGTTTCTCGCTCGATGCAGGCGCTGTCGCTGTGAACTCGACGACAGCGACGGCGACGGCGACGGCGACGTCGGCAGTGACAGCGGCAGCGGCAGCGGCAGCGGCGGTGGTTCCTATCCGCTCGTTGGCTCGTTAGAAGAAGCAATGTCGGCATCGTTGGTCGGCAACAGTTTGAAAGTTTTTCATGTCGTCGGCTTGCCTGGTGCCTGGCCTGGCCCGTTGCCTGGTCTGATTGTTGCCGGTTTCAACGTCTGCACATTTGCTGTGCGCCTAGTTGAAAATCCAACTAATTGCTTATTTTAACCCCTTCAAAACTGGGCACACACACACATACACATACAATGGGCCCGGCGCGGCCCGGCTTTCGTGTTTATTAATTAACAACACAAAACCCCAAACCAACAAAGGCAACACCAACACACTTACACACAAACATATACATATACACAGAGCTTAACCCAAGTGTTGTCTCCGGCATTCATTAGTGTTCATTAGTGAAACAAAATGCTCATTTACTTAACTACTCCCCGTCTCGGTAACGAGCAACTTCTATCCCTTTCTACTCTTCTTCTACCTACCTCTGCTACTCTGGCTGCACTCACTTATCGGCACTCGGCGAGTCACTTTGCTCCTGCTTTTGGTTCTTTCACTGGTTGCTGTTGTTGTTGTTGTTGTTGTTGGTAGTTGTCGTTGTTGCTGTCTCTCTCCCATGTTGCCAATTAAAATTCCATTTATGCCAAGTTAACTCACTTGGCTCGTTAATTGTTGTGGTTTTTTAATTGGACCCTTTTCGGTACTACTCAAATTGAATTCAATTGAATTGAACAACAAAAAGTACAATCAAATGAATGGCAAGACCCGGGCACGGACCATGTCTGCCTCTGGCTGGCAGCCTGCGTCCCCCTCCACCCACCCACATCTACACAGAGACTGGCTTTAACTGTGCCGCACAATATATACTACTACTACCATTGAAGACACCCAACCTTCCTTTATATGCAGTGTCCCATTAGGTGCGCTTATCGTTCGGAGTGTTCTGGGCTGTCGAATACCTAAAGAAATTCCACATATACATATGTCAGATAGTATTAATAATCGTTATTAGATTCTTTTTTTTTACAAATCATTGTTAAATTAATGATACACCTAATAAAGAAATATAAAAATAAAATTAACATTCTTAAATTCCATACATTTGGAATACATTTACTTTTTTTAAACTTTTCCATCTTAATTTTGCAAATCCATTCGCAACTCGACAACCCTAGGCAGTGCGCGCCTCCCATTCAACTAATGAACGAAGCCAAAGCAGCGCAGCACTTCGAGCAGCAGTAGCGAAGCAGCATACAAAAACGAACTAAAAACAAAAGCCAACAAAAACCCCTAATTAAAATGCATTTTCATTCGGGACGTCAGCGTGTTACCACAGCCGCTTTTCAGCTCCCCTTGTCCGTTTAACGACTGGGACGTGCTTTAAAGGGGATTGCCTGTTCATTAGCTAGAAAGTCGCCCCCCAGTGGCTGCCACTGTGCTTCGCAGTCACATGAACCGTTATGCCATTGTACACAAACACAAACACACACACACACACACAGAGAGAAAGAGACCGTATGAGTGCGTGTGTGTGTGCTTGTGTGTATGTGTGTGTGAATGACTGCGGGCATATTTAATTACAAAAGCTGCTAATTAGGAAACGTACACACCCACGTTGGTTAATTTGTTTGCAAACCAATTAACTCGGCGCACAGTATCAGGCGCACAGAAAACCACAGCCAGCAGACAGGCAACAGCAGTAGCAGCAGCAGCAGCAGCAGTAGCAGCGGCAGCAGCAGCGGCAGCAGCAGCAGTAGCAGCGGCAGCGAAAGCAAAAGAAACGCGTCAGCAGCGGAACGTCGCAACTGAAAATGCAGACAGAACTTTCCAATCAGCGTCGAGCGCTTGGTCAACGCAGAGGGCAGCATTGAAGGCAGCAGCGAGCAAATGAAGTAAACTAGTGAGCCGGCGACTAAAACTGTTAACCAGCATAACAACAACAACAAGAGCCACAAAAGATATGGCAATTTTGGGGGTAGCGAAAATGGGGGAGGTAGCAAAAAGTGCGCAATGGGCCCAGCACTAATGAACGAAATAAAAGCGAAATTTTAATGAAAAAGTTTTATGTGCGTGCCTGTGTCTGTGTGAACATTTGTATTTGTGTGTTTAGCTGTGCGTTTGGGCTTATTCTTAATAAATGAACTAAAGATGGCAAAAGCCCAAACGTCAACGTTGCGCCGTCGCTGCCCGTCTTGCGTGCTAATGAGTAATAAATAAACTTTTGCCTTCCATGGCCTCGCCTGCCAAGCAGCCTAGACAAGCAGCAGACATGTATAACAGGCGAACAGAGTAAGAGAACGACGACTAAAACCAAATAGAGAGTGAGGGAGCGAGAAAACGACAGAAAGAGAGAGCGAGAGAGAGAGAGAGAGAGAGTGTGTGTGCGAGAGAATAAAATGGGGGAGGTGGTGGGGGCAGCACACAGATTCGGTTCCGGCTTTGCTTTTGCGTTAATTAGTTTTAAGCATTTCCATTATGCAACAGCATGCGGCGTGCGGCATGTGGCAAGCAGCAACATCAACAGCTGTACATATTTTGGACAGAGAATATGTGGGTGTGGGTGTACGTGTGTATATGTACTTTATATTTGTGCTCTATGTGTGGGTGTGGGTGATCAAATGTTACGCTAATGAGTTTACAGTTTAATAACTTGATTTTAATGATGAATGCAAAATACACACATAATTTAAAGCTCTGTTCTCATTTTCGCTTTTGTCAAGATTTTCTGAAAGTATGAAATTTCTTGAAAAATCTTTATTTTATTTATTAAGTCCTAGTTAAACGGTAAGTGAATTTAATTCACAAACTCTCGTGAAAAAAAAAATCGGAGCTTGACATTCGGTCAAATAATATTATTAAAGCTTAATCTATATATGAGCAATATATATTAGTAACACAAGAGTGTTAACCTAAATCCAAATTCTAAGCAAACTGTATTTGAACGACCGCTCAGTTAAACTTCTTACCACTGCAGTCAGCACTATGTGCTGATAAGACAAAAACTGATTGTATTGCATCACACAGTTACACACACACACTCACAATCAGTACGGGTCTTTCAGTTTCAGTGTGCAGTAGCAACCTCTGCCCATTTGCTGGGTGCCCAAATCGCGGCAACAACGACAGCAGCTGTACCCAAAGCGCTTATCAAAACAAATAAGAATTCTCTATTCGAGTGTGCATTCACTAGAAGATACCCTGTACTATGCTGAACGTTTCACTTTACACTGTTCAAACGGCGGATAGACTTTAAATCGCATATGTATGTAGTTTCTCGTGTAATATATATCGATTTAATATATATTAAGTTATATGCAGCTTGAGTCTGTCAATATAGAAGAAAGATTTCGTTTTAACTATTGTTCAAATAATTATTTACATCCTGCCCAAAGTGAAATTGGAAATTGCCAGACTTTCCTTGAAATGTGCTATGCTGCGCTTGAATTTAAAATGGAAATAAAATTGATATATAATCTGTCAGATTGACAGGTTGAAACAGAAACATAGATGAACGAACATTTATAAGCCATAAACCTTATAATAATAGGACGAGTAACGCCCGTAAATTTAAATGCAATGTAATAGGGATTTTATTTAGAGGAACTCGTCTGTAAGTGCTGATTAAAAATATATAGGTCTAACTTTGTATCTTATATACGTGTGTACAGCTTTAATATACCCAAACTTCTGGGTACAGGGTATCAAAAGAGTTAACTGTTAACAACAACAATAAACATTGTAATGCATATGGGCCCGAATCAACTGTGCACGTGTGTGTTTATTATTATTTTTTGGGTTATCGTGGCCAGCATTTGTTTATAGACTCCACATACAGAACTCTTTAAATATATTTATTGTACGCTTGTTTCTCGCTGCTGAGCGCCTGTTGCGCTGCCAAATAATCGATCGCAAATAATTTATTGATTTTTGATTGATGGAGCCAACAAAAGAAATCGATTGATTTATTTATTTGATTTAATGGTGGGGCTGGCTTTTTGGGATTTTCAGAACTAAAGCTCATCATGCGTTGGGGCGGATTAGTTAGCTTTACTGATGCGGCTAACAGCAATGTGTGGAAGCAGAGATCGTATTTTCAGAGTGCTACAGGTGGAATTTGAATATTAACAACTGAAATTGATAAGCGTCAGCTGTTTATCGCATAATATGTAAATAATATTACACACGCATATTTTCATTTTAATGTTATTTTATTAATATATATTCATGCTTGATCTATATAACAAGAAACCCAAAAAAATTAAAGAATTGTTAACTTGCTAAAAGATAAACGCTTAAGAGCTATTTATGGTTATTTTTGTGGAAGCGCCTACTAATGTAGAGGTTTTTTTTTTGGATTATTATAACTATATATTGTATTTTATACTATGCCTTTTTGTTGTTGTAATATAAATTTCTTGTCAAACATTTTTGTTGGGAACTTAGTCTAAAGCAAAACTTAGCCACTACTTATTATCCGATACATATATATCATAAAAAAGAAACCAACACCCAAAAGTATGCAATTTAAGTACATTGCCGCCCATAAGTAAGCAACTGTTATTTTCGACTGCTGCCCTTGCGTCGCAAATGGTGTCGTGTTGTTGCCGCTGCCAGAGCCACTGCCGCCTGCGCTGCCGCCGTTAAACGTCCTTCGGCGCAGCGCCTGGGCCAACTCTAGGATTCATAGAGCAAGCGTTGATAATGCGGCAAGACCTCATGCATTGGTACATGCAAACTAAACTCCAAGGCCACAAGCACCGCAAATTCTGAGGATATTAATTCCTTCCGATTCAAACGAAACACATTCTCTGTCTTTTCAATCAAACTTTTGAGGGAATCTCCCTTTACGTCATTCATTTTGGCGCTGAGCAGTAGACAGGCGCCTGCGCACAATTTGCGATTGCTCTTATTTATCAAATTGGCCAGAATTAGTTTCTCAAAGTAAACATAGGCCTGCGATATGGTCACCAGATCAATCCGGGTATCCAGTTTATTAATGCGACGCATTTCCCGTTTGATGCTGTGGACATGGAAAAGAAAGTTAGCCGAGTTTATATATAAGCTTATAACATAGTATTACTTTATATATGAGAGATTGTTTGATATAGAAGAGAGAATTAACATATTGATGTTTTAAATTTAAATTCAAACTCTATTCTTTTAAGACTTTTCTTACTTTACTCTTTTCTTTCTTCTCAGGATCTTAAATTTGGTTAGCTCAACATTGACATATGTGGATTCTTTTGAGTTTTCTATTCCTAATCACATATAATTTTAGATTAAGAACAGAAAGCATTTTTGAAAAAAAATACCTATAATTAAACAACGATTGAAAAATATAATTCAAAAGCGAGTTTTTATAATAGCTCATAAACTACAGAAACGCCGGAAGAAATATTGTAATTATTTATGCAGTTTAAATTGGAAAAAAATAATTTAACAATTTTAAACTTCGGGTTATATACCTTAGATAAAATTAGCTTTCTCTTTTGATTTGATTCTTGAATCTGAAGATCTTAAAAATATTATAAAAAAGAGAAGTAATAAATAACAATTTGTTCTCTTAAGCAATTTTATAAAATTTCAATTTCAAATATATTGTCAAATGCAGAGAATCTTTGTTACATATTCCATTATTAAAAACCAATTAAAATTATTGTAAAATAACTTTACACTGGTTTGTACGGTTCGTTGATAAAAAAGTAAGACTTTAATGGGAAGCTAAGATCTTAAGATCGTAGACCCTCTAAAGAGATAATGAATAGATTTTTTTATAAAATAAAACTGCTCTTTAGTTTACTCTTTCAAAAATTTCTCCTCTTTCTTGTTAGTTAAAATCTCAAATATTTGATTAATCCGTTACCTTCTTAGCTTGCTCAAGGTAAGTTGAATGCATGGAAACTTTTCACGAAATTTATCATTGAGCTCCTTCTTCAGATCTGATGGACGCACATAATCAATGACTGATGTCATGTATGAAGTAAAGGTTAACAATGTGCGATGTTTGCCAGCAATAAGCTCCGGATCATCCAAAATGCTAGCCGAGTACTGTTGATACTACAAATAAAACAGAATGTTATATGGTTTAGCTACTGTTGGCTAGGATTTTATAATGCTTTTACTTACTGGCAAACCACGTGCTGCATCGCCACCCAAAATAATGCTCTCCATATCCATATCCAACTTCAGATCTGGCGTCGGACTTGCTGCATTATTACGATTGTTATTCTCATATGTAAAGCACCTGTAAAATGATCATATATATATTAAAACTCTGTTGAATTTCAAAATTTAAAAACGGAAGCAATGCGTGAGTAAGCAAGTTAGTTGAAGCGTTTTGCCAGTAGTATTCGAATGTGTGCAAATGTGAAGTGTGAATTTTGTTAGTGGTCCATATATATTTAGATATATACATATATATAGGGTTCATTTAAGCATCGCTTAAGCGCAGCAACGCATCTGAGCTATGGATTTGTTTAGTGTTTTTTTTTATAAATATTTGTAAGCCATAGCTGAGAGACGTTGCAGTTAAATATTCTTTTTGTATTTATTAGCTGCTTCAAAAATTTACCATTTGCCTTGACGTTTGGTTATGGTTTTTGTGCTGAAACGAAGTAGTGCAAAGCGTTATGATTAGCAAAAGTTAATGGTACAAAATGCATTGAAACTTTGTAATACAATAATACAATAAATTTTTTTCATTTTTTATTTTTTGGATTGGATTAAATTGGGCGGGGGGTTTTTTTTTTTATTTTGGATGGGTATAAGCTTGAACATATTTTTTGATTATATAAATTTGTTAATGTTTTGCTGTCTCAAACTGTACAGGTTAATTACGCGATCGTTAACATTAATAGTATTTTATACGAGTCCGGCCTTTTGAATGCTTATGACTCAGTGTATCCCCAATAAGTACAACAATTTGTTTAGTCAGCTAGCTACAAATTTATTTTATATTTTTGTTTACGTAATTGGAAACCCAAAAAAGAAGAAAATAACAGTTTCTGTTTTTGTTTTCCTATAGGGAATATTTTTTCCTAAGTAGTGTAAAAACAAAAAAAAAATGCTGATATGATCTCACATTTGACACTTTGACACCGTTTGATGGAAAAAGAAACACTGATTTACTTGTATATATCTTTTAACCCACTGATACGAAAGATTTGCGAAATTTTTACAAATAAAACTATTGTGATCGGATCCGATTTCGTTTGTGCCAGAAAATTTTGTTTTTCACCGAAAAAATCTCTTTTTTAAGCCATTCGGAATGTTTTAAGGGTTTAATGAAGTTGCTACTATATTAATTTCCACAAAAATATGTTTATTTGTTAATAGAAGCTAGCACATCTTTGGTCTGTAATACTACAACTAGTTTATATTTCAGGTAATGGATTTTATAGCTTATAAATCCGATTTAAAGGACTAAACTGATAATCATTTGTTTTTATTCCATATTTCAATATATAAGCCTAATTTTATAATAAACGTTATCTATTAACATCGGGATTGTTGGATTACATAGGTAAGTAAACTAATTTTTGATGAATGTCTTTGGTACATGTTTGTATGTATGAAGCATGTGAACTGTTAATGATGGTATATATGTATGTGTACATGTGGTAATGGGATTTTATTGATATTATTATTAAAAGAAAAGAAAACTCAAAGAGTCAATTTTCAATTCGGCACCAACCTCGCTATCCCATGATTTCTTAAAGCAGCAGTGCTTGTTATCTCGATTTGATTTTCGAAAATTGAGGGATTTGTCGAAGTATTGCCATGTTTCTTGCGTTCCTTTTCATACTGACGCGATGGTATCAATAAATGTCCATACGAAATATCCTGAAAATTAGAAAAAGTAAATAAATTAGTTATAAAACTATAGCAAAAATAAGGTTAAATACTAACCTGACCACTTTCAGCCTTCTGTATGCCCAGCAAATCGAAGGGATCAAATGGTGCATCATTTATAGAGCTTAAGGGTCTTGAGGTGGATGGATTACGACGACGTCGATCCTCCTTCCGAAACTCAGCGCTGTTAATAAATAAAATTAGTGATTTCCTTCTTATTTAGAATATATTTCATTTACACTCACCGTCCATTCTTGCCTTTGTAGTATGGCAATGCCGAAAATATTAAAAATGGGACCTTACGTGATACCAGAACCATACGCTCATCTCGTTGTCCCAAACCCGGACCTGGTCCTCTGCGTCCATCATTGATTTGCACAGATTTGCCAAGACTATTACGAAAACTGCCCGCATAATTGCCAGCGGGTGCTAAACTTTCGGTGCTACTGTCATCCGTTATATGGCTAGCGCTCGAACCGCTGCGAATGTTATAATTACGCTTGAGACCGCTTCCGCTTCCAGTTCCCATCACATTACTGGCCGCCACCGGACCACGCATTCCTGGCGCAGTATTTAAACGTGCTCGCCTCTCTGGTTGTATAATTTGTTCACTGGCGCCATTGCTAAAGGTGCTAAAATAGAAAGAATGAAAAAAACATTTACAATTTTTGAATTTTTAGAGTGGAATCTAAAGAAAGAATTGCTAGGAATTCCTGGGTTGAGAGTGAGTGAAATGTGTAATTAAAGAAAAAAACAGTTTATAGAGTGAAAGTTAAGGAATAAACGTTTTTTGCGATTGCTAGGTTTATAGAGTAGAGCTTAAGCAAAATAAAACCCCTGTTAGCTTTCTTATAGATAATAAAATAAATAATAAATAAATAATAAATGAAACAAAAGAACCCTTTCGAATCGTCTGTATAGAATTGAATCTTGTGGTAATAGATTTTAATATTTAATCCAAAAACATTTGGTCTTTGGCTTTATAGAGTGAAAGCAAAAAACCTTCTAGAATCACAGCATAAGAAAGAACACTTAAGAATCTTTAGAATTATAGTGTAATAAAGAGGACTAAAAGGATGGAACCTTTAGCTGTGCATCAAGAGGGAAATTCAAAGATATAATTGATTAAAAAAAAACCTGCATGGCTTGTAGATTACAAGTAAAAATTAAGATATTTGGCTTTATAAAGTGGCATCCAAAGAAAATGCTACTTAGAATCGCTGGATTCATAAATTGGCAACAAAAAAAATGTTCCTGAAATATAGCTACATTTTAAAACTAAAGTAAAAAAATAACTTTGTAAAATCGTTGAGCTTATAAACTGTATCCAAAGTTAGTATTACTGGTTTTAAAAGTAAACTGAGTGTTTAGTGAAGTAAAAAATTAACCTTTATTATATATTAGCTTTATTATATAAAATCAAATTTAGAATAGCTGGCTTCAAAGTGATCTAAGGCGCAACAGGCGCTCAACAATAACTGAACACAAACTGAGCCTTGAGCACGTTTTTTATTTTGTTTTTTGTATACTATTTTATGTACATACATACATACATATGGCATGCACACATATTCAATCTGTTTTTAATTAAAAGTAAACGGGTAAAGCGAAGTTCACACGTACCACAAATATAATAATAAAAATACAAGTTGTTGGTTTATGCCATGAAATTAATAATTTATACTACAAATATTACAAAAATTAAAAAAAAAAAAGAAGAAACATCTAAAAATATATATATATAAAATATATCTTCTGTAGTTTGCAATCTTTTTACAGATTTAACTAAATATGTAAATTATGAAGTCTAATGTAAATGTAATTAACTAATATTGTGAAATAAATAATTGAATTAGATTGAAATAAGAAGAAATTATAATACCCCGCTTAAACGGTATCCACACTTATGGCTAGGTGTATTCACAAGAGGAGCGTATACTGTGGCGTTACGTGACACACTTTTAAAATGCTCTAAAAAACTACATTTTTTTTTTAAGACCCGAAAGTTTATTATATTTACATTGTTGTATTAAACTTTGTTTAGATCTGAAATTTAACGCACCTGCGATCATCAGTGCAGATTTAATGATACGAAATGCTCTTTTTTGTGGCGTTACGTGACATTACAATATATCGGTAAAAAGCATATCAAAATTTTAACGTTAATTGATGTTTGCTTTCTCTCTTTGCATTTTTTTTTTTTTTTTTGGTAATCTGTTGCTTTAACAAAACTTTTAAGGAGAATATGCTCTTAGAAATGCACAAAGTTGACCAAAACATGATTTTCAACTTTGAAGCACGATTACTCGCTAATGCAACTAAAAAAAAGCTTAGAACTCTTTAATTTATTAAATTTTGGACATTTCTCTATAATAATTAAAACTTTCTGTGGAAATGCCCATATACATATGTACTTGGCCGATCTCCATGATTTTTAGCGCTAAGAACACTTAATTTTTGGTATGTAGACTTTTATTAGCAATAACAATTCTAAAAAATGCTGCATTGTGAATAATTTAATTATATTGAAATAACTCCATATGTATATTTCACAGTATATGCAATTGACTCAATGTAGGTTAAATATTATTAAAAAAAAAATCGAAATTTCTTTAGTATGCACCATTTCTAGAAATTAATGAAATACTGTTTTATTAGATAATCAGCTACGTATAAACTTAATTTTATCGGTCTGTGTATGTTATTTATAAAACTCAAGGAAATCGAGATCAGGGGCGCGTTTTAGCTGCAAGAGTGTGTGAGTCAGTGTCGCTTCTTCTTCTTCTTTTTCTCTCTCTTTCTGTCCCTCTCTTTACTTAAGCAACAAAAAGACACACAAACACACCCCAAAAGAGGTGATCGATATTTTCACAGGCACGCAGAAAAATGCAGTTGAAAGATTTATTGTTGTTATTGTTGTTGTTCCAGGGCCAACAGCAGCGATCATAAGTCGCACTTCGTCAGCTGCAGGTCTTTTGCCTATTGTTTGTTATTTATGTATGTATATATTTTCATGGAAAACATAAACACTCAAGCATACACACACACATATGAAATCATCTGCAACTTTGCTGAAGGGCAGCAAGTTGTTGTTTGCTTCTGTGCGCCTGGAAAATTACCTTGAGATAATTGGTCTAGATCGAGGTTACGCGTGCCCTATTGAAATTGAAAATTTACTCCAATCAGGTGTTAGCTATTATAAAATTACCGTTTGCATTAATTAGGCAAGTTTTTGGGGTGCCAAAAAATCATTTGACACATAACAAAATTGTGCGTGTGATGATGAAGTGGCGCCTAGCTTGTCATAACCCGTTAATTAGTTGGAGTATTCTAACAGGCGCGCAGAAAACAAAGTAAAACAATAAAATAGGCAAAGCATAAGACGCAAAGGCAAGGCAAACAACACCAAATTCCACACAAACCTACACATGTGCTTACATATTTACATGAACTGTAAACGCACAAAATGCTGAAGAAGAATAACAAGAAGAAGAAGAAGCAACCAAAGGGCCACGCACCATCAAATGTTCATCAATTATGTAACTCTGGCTCTCTAATTCGAGAGCCAATGCATGTGAGTGTGTGTGCGTGAGCAAAAGAGTGTGAACAAAACTGATTAGAAACGAGCAGGCCCGAGCGGGGGCGCTAGCATATGAAGAGTGCCGAATGCAGCGTTCACATTAGTGCAAGCAGTGAACCTGGCTGTGCGTGTGTTTGTGTGTGTGAGTTTTTCTGATAGTATGTTGTTGTTATGTCTTTTTTTGAGCATTTTGGGCAGCATTTTTTTTTGTTTTTTGGTTGTCAGCCTATCGATATCTGTGCGCCTGTGAATTGAGCAAACGTTATTTAAATTTCAAACATCGCATTTGTTTAGATATTTTTAATAACAATAAATTTACGATCGATCGTTAGTGTGGCAGCTACATACATGTATATGATATTGAAATTTGGTCACATTGTTCAGACTCTAAACTTTAAAGCATAGTAAAACTGAGAAATTTCATGACAAAATTATAGAATACAAGAGTGAAAAATGCATTATAGGAGTGTCCTAAAGAAATACTATGTTGCAGTGCTGAAGATTCTAGCAATTATTCCAACATTAGATGTATTGCATCGTGACTAGACCTATTTAGTTCCTGCCTTTATGAAGAGATCGCAATTGAAATATATAATATTTCAAGACACGCCTTTTTCAATGTTTGACATTATTCATGAAAATATAAAACTCTATTCAATAAGAATAAATAATTAATAGGTTTTTTAAAAAAGTCCAATTTATACAAATTTAATTTCAAGAATTTATTTAAATTAAACTCTACACTGAAAGTGACTAATCCAAGTTCAATTTTAATTATCGCTTAATAAATGATGTGACATTAATATTTCTTATAAAATAAAATTAAACTGGATTTAAACAAAATTAAAATTCATTTTTAACCGCATTTCAGTGTATAGTATATATTTACTGAATCAATTCACATAAAATACCCGTTAAAAAAATACTAAAAACATAGAAAAAATAAAAATTTAACACGCAAATTAAATAAATTACACAGAAAATTTCTTTACAAATAAGTAACACATAACGAAAGTGCAAATCGATCATTTGTACTTTCTAATATTTAAATTTTTTTCTTACAAGTAATATTTAACAGAAATGTTAAATAGGCAAATTTAATTTCTTCCTTATTAATCATCTTAATTAATAATATAACTTAAATTTTAAATATGTATATTGCATATTTTTATTAATTTGAATTGAGTATGTCTTTGTTTTATTTAGACAAAGCACTATCATGCAATTGTGATTTCTATTAGCGAAATAAACATCAAATCGACTAAAATTCAATTCACGTCGTCTTATCAACAATGTTATTATTATTTCTCTTCTTCTTTTATCAGCGTTATTGAGCTCTTTGCAAACAACTGTTTCTCAACCACACGATTTATAAATAGTACAACTTGAAATATACACATACAAACACAATTACGAATCCAATGTGTTTATGCTATGAAATATCATGATTACTTCATTTAATAAATCTACAAAATATACAATGTTTTTTGAGAAATTCACAATGTATACATATTATTTACACCCTGTACCCAAAATGGGTAAAAGGAGGTTTTATATTGTACGTGTGTAAGTGGAGACTATATAAAGTAAATATATGTTCTGGATCACTATCAATAGCCGTGTCGATCTGGCCCTCTTTGTCTGTCAGTCCTGTAGTAGGATATACTCGACTATAGCATTCATACTAGTTTTTGTTTTATCATATTTATTTTAATCATATTTTAATTCAATCCCATTAAAGACTATATTTAAATTAAAACTTAAAATATATGCGCTAAAAATGGCTTGACAATTTGACCAGCTGCAATATTGATCTTCTTTCTCGGCGATTCTCAAAACTTTTGCTTAAATTTGGCGGCAAGTTGCAGAAAATTATTAAGCGGAAAAAATATTCAAATATAGTTTGACAACTAAAGGAAGTGTAAAAAGACCAACAATACGTGCTTTACAAATGCTCATAAGAAACTGCTTTAAACACGATCTTCTATATAGAGTATATTCATATCCTGTCGCAAAAATGTTCTACCGCTTGGGAGGTTTCAAGACACGGTACCAGCAGGTACCTGAAAGTTTTTGTGAGATTCCCTGTGTCTTCATAGTGTAGCTTCAAGTGCAAGTTAAATTCATGATATGATATTCTTGAATTGGTTTCATGTCATAAACGCATTTTATAAATACCTACACATATGTGTGTCGTTTGTGAGCATGTGCCTTTGTCTCACGTGCTTTAATGAAACCTGATTGAAATTTTGTAAGCAAAAGTAACTTTTTTTTTGGGTGATTGTCTGTCGTTCATTTGCATGAGCTCATTAAATGCAAAACAATAATTTAATAATTAGGGTTGCCGAAGTTTAAATACTCTTTTAGGCATATTTACGAACTTATAGTTTGTGTATAATTATATGAGTTAGAAAATTTTGCTTCAAAAACAAAGTTTCTTGTATCTATATAGATAAACCTGTTCAACCTGACTGACTGAATCACGAGCAGGCCAAACGGTAGAAGCTAGAAACCATAAATTTGTGGCAATAGGTTTCTATTATATCCTAAAAAATTTTATTAAAAATATATCGGGAAGTGGGTGGAATTTTAAAATTACATATAAAAATCCTAGCTCAGTCAGTCAGGTTTATTATATATTATATTATATTAGAGGATAAAAAAACAATCTAATTTCTAATTATGTTACCAATTCACGCTAATTCTGTAACATTTCTACTTTGGGTCCTTGTTTCAAAGATATTTTCTTTTTTCCATTAGTTTTCATAACATTAATTCAAAGGGAAGACCTTCAACTAGAATATTAAATTGTTTTCGTATAGTTTTATATAAAATTATTTAGAATCGGAAGTAACAACAAGATTGCAACATGGGCTTTACGACAGATCCCCAACTTGTTAACAATAATAAATACTGAGTAAATCCAATTGAAGGTTGTTAATGCAAACATATGACACTGCAGGTTAGAAAATATAGAAGTCATGAAAATGATGAAAACTTGGTTACACCCGGAGAGAGAGAGAGGGAGGATGCGTGGGATTAAAAGCTAGACAGTCATAAAATTGATTGTGTGTACCAGGTATAATAAGGATTGTATGATAAGCGATGTGATAAGTCTATAAAGTCAATTGCAAATATTTAAACCGATGACGATGACGTTATCAAGTAATAGAGTTACTAAAACAAAACTTGAAATATAAATAATACTATAACAAACAAAGTTGATTATCAAAGCATACACAAGTAGACCTCTCGGGGTCTCTGTTATCGGAGTAGAGCTTTTTTTCAGTTCCATATGCTCTCTTGTATTGCTGTATTCCTGACTTTATTTGAAGTGTATGTGCAAGCGGCTCAAAGAGGTTCAAAGCGGTTCAATCGAGTTTGCTGCTTTTGTTGTGTTTTGTTTTTATTTGGCTTTTTATATATAAACACACACATATACTAGTATGCATGTGTATTTACCAGATCGACTGGCAAAGCGAATGGCGACAATGAATCAACACAAAAGCAACTGACTGATGACCACAGCAAAAATACTACAAGAGTCCGAGGTACAGAAAAAAAAAACACAAACAAAAACAAAAACAAAACAAAACAACAGCAACTTACACTGCCATGCACTTGAATAGGGACAAGAATTTGTTTATGTTTCGTTTCATTTTTCTCTTAATCTACTAAAGCTATTGGCATGTGCTTTGCTGTTTTCTGAAGAAGAAAACATAGGCAAACTATGGAAATGAGCGAGAGGTCGCGACAATTTACTGTTATCATTTTTTTTCGGTTTTGCTTTGACCATTCCTAGAATGCTGTACTTTTTTGCATGCACTTGAATAGGGACAGGAACAAAAAATTGGTGTTTAGGGAATTATATATTACATTTTATTAACTATAAGGCTTATTTTTTAAAAATGTGTCAAATTTATTTATTTACATTTATACGTACTTAGGAAATCACAAAGGTTGGTAATTATTTTTTCAGATAGTATGTACTATAATATATGGATAAGAATTTCACAGCAAAAATAAAAATTAACTGCGCATTATTTTACATACTTAATACTAGTTTGTAATTGTATAATTATATAATACTTTGAAAGAGGTAAATTTGTTTGTCGATTTTTGATTAATATGATTAGATATGGGCATTTCTCTAATGTCGAATGCGACATTCGTACGCATTTAAAGCAAAAAAAAACATATACGAAAACATTATTTTATTTTGACAAAAGGCGAATCTTATAGCTCTTGATTAGCACTATGACTGGTACTAAAGTTGATTTTGGGTAATTTTTCGTTTTCAAGATAATTACAAAAAACCAAGGCATTCGCATGCGACAAAAACAGAAGTCGCTTTTATGCCGAACCGTTCAAACACTGATTTTAATGAATCTTGAAGGAATATTTTAATGCGACTAATTTTAAAATGTTATGCATTGATGTACCTTAATAATGTTGATTATTTGATTTAAAAATATTTAGTAGTTTATTTTTTATTAAATTTTAATTTATGTCGCACGCGACATGTCGCATGCGACATTTTGTTCCATCGTACATTTTATTTTATTTTTTTATTTTTTATGTAAGTAGACATGCATAACATGATTATTAATGATTTTTAATATATTCAATATATTTATTTCCACATCAAAAATTATAAGTTTAACAAAATACCTTCTAAAAAGAAAAACAAAAATGAGTATATTCATCTTTTTTGTGTGTAAAAGCAAACTAACTTAACTGAGAATAGTATTAATAATGTTAAATAATGTTCTCTTAATTGAATATACATATTTTAGAAAAAAATTTTTTTTGCGTTATACATTTTACACCTACGATGTAGAATGCGACACACTTTAAAACAGTACCCTGAGTAAACCGCTGGTTAGCTTTCGAAATTTTTTTTTTATCTAATTCGCAATTGAAATTTATGTTTGATATCAATTTTTGATTTGCATAGACCAAACCAACATAACGTACTGATAACAAATGTTCTTTTTTAATGTCGCACGCGACATCCAAATATAGGGTAAAGCAAAGAAAAAATTTGCCGTAATCGGCAATCCCATCGTTCCTTTTACATTTTTTGTTTTATTCTAAAAACATAATCCGATATTTAAGAGAGCAATAGTCAATGCATAATGTCTCTCATTAAGAGCATTATTCAAAACAAGACTTGCAATAGAAATGCTGAAAACAGAACTTTTGCACTTGTTTGACTTTGCATTTGAATATTCCACAATATGTTATGAATAAATGTAAAACTTGTTTACTTTAGCTAAATTTGATAGATTCCCTATCAAAATATGTTAAAACAACATACTTTTATAGACTTTGCATTTTTTGGCCGCGGTTGACATTTCTGTGGAAATGCCCATATGTAGCTTATCAAAGTAAAATTATGCTAGTTTCTGTTTCACAAGATAATTTTTTTTACAGAAATCAAAATTTAATTTGGCATAATCAGATCACTATATCTATATCTTATAGCGCTTATAGGAACAATCGGTAGAAAAATATGATTGAAAAGATATCGAAAGCAAACTCAATAGTTAGATGTATTATTATGATAAAACATTGGTTCAAAATTGGAATACTATTTATTATAGACTCATAGGAACTATCGTTTTTAAACTGTTCTGTATAAGAAATTTTTATGTTTAATCAAACTTGCCTATTCGAAGTTTTACTATTTTATAAATAATTTAATTAGAATTGATAAAAATTTGATGACTATGTCATATGGCTAACATAGGAACGATCGGTCGAATATTGAAATGTTTTTGTAAGACCATTGAGAGGGAATATAGTTTCGGGGTGTCGAAGAAAATCTTTTTCTTTTGTGTTTTAGATTCCATCGATTGAAAATTAGACTTTTGTTTAATCTGTATCTTATATATATTATCTTTTTATCTTCAAATGATTTTTAGGGTTATTTCATATGAAATATATTCTGTTAGATATAGAACATATTTTGGATACACTGGTATATTTTTCATTTATATGGGAAAAAAGGTCTACTTAAATATCTATATATTAAAGTTGTCGTATAACCAATTGACAGAAACTTGAATTGATTTTTAAGATATTTCAAGTTTTTTTCTAAAGTTTTTTTCTTCTATTCTATACTATAGAGTCTATGGCATCGGCTAACCTTAGAACTTGATTTTAAGACCGTTTTATCATATTGTACTGTTCTATTTTGTTTCCATAATAAAAGAAAAAATGTTCTATTGTTGCATTGAAAAAATCATATCGGAATACTTTTATATAGGGTGATTTTATACCATACCAACCCAACCTTGCTCTGGCTGCACTTTAAGGCTTGTTGCATCCTACTGCACCACTGACACACATATTTTGTTGCAACCCCTTACGGAATTTGCAACCCCAATTGATAATGCGCAAAATAATACGACCTTGAAATGATGCAAAATACATCAAAAGAAAATTGAGAAGAACACAGTAACAACAGTAAACAACAGGGATTATACATCAAATGGTCAAAACAAATAGCAATATAACCGGTTCATATTACGTTGCCGGTAACAAGTATGTGCAGAAAGGAAGAAAAAAAATACACAAAACTTTGTGCCTCAAGGTTACCCAGTTTGAAGAGATGCCACCAAAGGACCTGAACGGAGTAAAGGTAAATAACAGAGCACAAAAGCTGTTTTGGTACAGGTTTTTTTGTTTGTTTTTTTTTTTGGCAACCCTGACATTGACATTGAGCAAAAGCCTCACAGGACATGAGAGCACGCAGTGCGTTGCCAGACTGTTAAAAAGCTTAAACTTGACTCTGACATTTGTCCTTGAGCTTGTGAACTATGATATGGGGAGACCATGGCGCAATGATTCACAAAAGCTGCAAATCAAATTAAACGCATGACGCCATATTGGATAAAGCTTGCTGAGAGTTAGAAAAAGGGAGGTAGCAAACGAAAGAAAGAAAGAGAGAGAGAGGGAGCTTGCTGAAAGTTAGAAAAAGGGAGGTAGCAAACGAAAGAAAGAAAGAGAGAGAGGAAGAGAGAGGGACAGAAAAAAGACCCTCAGCTTGTTAGACAGAATGCCGACAAAAACCAAAATATGTTGTTTACGTTTTTGGCAAATTTCTCGCTTCAACTTCAAAATATATCAAATTTCAAAACAACTTTCAACACGAAGTTCGTAAACAACTGAAAAAAAAGAAACAAGAACAGAAACTGGTTAAACGAACTTTGAATTTTGTTTTGATTTTGTCTTTTGCGTCGTAGTTTAATTTTGTTCTTATATTTATGTACAGTTTGGATTCATCTTTCAAGCCAGCACAGCATTTTATTGGCATTTAATTCCCACAGGAAGTTTGTTCCCACTAGATATTATGGAGGATTTGCATTTTTGTATTTCTGTTGCTGTTGCTGACATTGTCAAACGGAAATAATAAAGTAATTAAAGCCTGTTGGGTAAATTGCTTATTAAATAAGCCAGATTTGTTTATGAAAGATTGGAAAGAGGGTGCACAATGATGAACCAAACATTATCTGTAATTCATTTTATTACGGCAAGTAATACAAGTCATTTTTCATATTTGGTAGTCTTATCTTACGTATAAAGTATTATCAGACAAAGTAGAAAAACCATACAACGCCCAATGATTAAAATCTTTTGTTTATAAACACGTAGCACAAAGCTCTAAAATATAGATAATTTCTCAAGTGGCATCGTATTGCACAAGATATAGTCAGATAATAGCAGTATTAACCATCCTATAATCTAATCAGCTGTCAGTAAATATTGTTTACACTAAGGCCAATTATGTGATAAGAAAAAATTGCCTTTGGCCATATTATAGTAAGCTGCTTAAAATAAATCAAGAACTATATATTCTCTTCATATATCGATTTAAGAGTTATTTGATTAAATCAAATTCTATTCTATTCTGTCGTTTTTCTTTCGATAGCGATGCTTGACTTTAATAAGGTTTTCTTTTCAACAATCATGCTTAAATATTGTTTTAGGATATATGTACTATTAATCTTATATTATGTTGTTAGAAAAATTTGGACTGTAATTAAAATTATTGGAATATAACATACTATATCATTTCGGAATGCGTTGCTACTTTCCACTCCCATTCCCAAAATAATAAAATAGGGAAAAAAAAAATTAAACTAATCATATTCTAGAATGTCACTATTAATGTAGTCTACTGCGTCACCTGATATGCGCCAGCTGAGATTTTCATATCATTTTAAATGCATTTTCCACCATTTTCCGAAATATTTTTAATAAAGTTTTTCCAGAGTGTCAATCTACGATGTAATAGGAATTTATTGCCACAAATTTAAGGATTCTATCTTCTACCATTTGGCCTGCTCGTAAGTCGGCAATCAGTCAGTAAGTCAGTAGGTCAGTCAGTCAGGCTGAAAAGTTTTATATATAACTTATAAAGAGGAAAACATGAAAAGTACATGAACATGAAAAACTTTTGTTCAATGTTTTTCTCGAATTGCAAAAGCTATATACCCTTGCAATGGTCTTTTAAATAAATTGAAATTTTCGACCATATTGTTGTTAAAAAAAACCGATCAGGGCCTTAAAATAAACATTTGATATTATTGATAGTGCAACCAAAACTAACTAACAAACTGATAAACAAATGTGTGCTAATGACCAAGGACGTAGTTAAGGGGATAAAACGAGTTCAGCCCTCTACCTCCCAGGTAGATAATCTGGTCACACCCTTGCTGGTGACTCAATTTGGGAATGAATTATTATAAACAATTGAACACACATATGTAAACCTTGTTGATATGCAAAATGTAAAGAAAACGCCTCAAGAAATTGCAAGAAACCAATTAATCAGGTGAGTGACACAAAAGCTGCAGCAACAGACAATAAACAACAACAACAACAACGTAACGTAACGTAACGTAGCGTAGCGTAACGTAACGTAATGTATGTTGACAAGTGTGGACAGAGGAAAGGCGTTAGCGAAGCGCGAATAAGAAACAAGGTCACTAAATCAAAAGGCAGCGAATTGCAATGTGCAACAAATGCAACAACTAACACATATATGTACACATACATTCATAAACATGTATTTACCTATGTCTAGACAAGTTTAATACAACATGAGCAGCAATGCCTTAACATTGAAGCGAAAGCTTCTTTTTGGTTGCAACGGGATTTTATGTGGGTGTGAGAGCGACAAAGAATATATATATATATGTACATAAGAAGAAAGCTCTCTGCATAAAGCGGATTTAGATTGTGAGTAAGAGTGAGAGCGAGCTAAATATAAAGAGTAAGCTCATCTACAAGCGGTTTTAGGTTCCGCAATGCGAGAGCGAGAGGGAAGCTTCATATACTCGTTCATATGTAATGAGAAAGCTCTTTAACTATCCTATATGGGTTCAAGGCAGTTTGTTCACGTTTTATATGCAATTTTCTTTGTGCGTATTGCGTTTTCACCCATATGGCTTCAATACTACATACAAAGTATAAAAATACTACAGATCTATAATTTAAAAAAAAAACATTGTGGTCAATGTTATGTACTTATGTAAGTGTTGTGCTAAGAAAAAAAAATTTTTTTTGTGACAATTATAGTTGACACACTAATCAGAAATTTTTTTTAAAATTTCTGATTCATTTTTAACTAATTTATAAAATGGCGAAAAATACTTAAGTTCAACATTTTTATTAGCCACAAATAAGCGATTATCTTTTAACTATGAAATTAAAGAAATGTATTCATAAATAATTCAAATTGAAATATTGATTTACTATAGCCTTTAGATTACTCCGTTTACATCAAAAAAGAGCTGGATTCTTTTGTAAATGTATTTTTTTCAAGAGAATTTTTTTTTTTCAAAAAATAGTTTTCGAGAATAAACTTGTTTCTGTTTTTAGGCACTATTTTAAGTTATATTATGTTTCTGCATATCATTTCATTATTTTTAATAAACTTCAAAAAATTTAGCCAACCTAGAATTTTTGAAATATTTTTCTAAAATTTCCAATTTCTAAATTAAAAGCTCAATAATAGTTAATTCAAATGCGTAATATGACAAAGTCCAAGTGCGCCTAAACTATTATTTTGTTGCGTGTGATATTATCAAGCCACCTGCCATGAAGTGGCACCAACTAAATTGTGCCCCTCGTGCCAATAAAAGGCAAAAACAAAACAAATCAGAAACAATAAAACAGTAGTTACAGATATGTGACGTGACGTGACTGGGGGAGGCGGGTAGAATTGTGTGGCACACTTTAACAAAAGCCTAAATTAAGTGGACGCCACATAAAACATGCAAACTGTCGTTGAGTAATTTGCGTGGAGATACTTTTCAATGTGGCGTTTAAATTTGCGTTAATTGAACAGGCACACGTCGCTTTTATTTGAATGGACAGTGTGAATTTGTATCTGTAGCTTTATATCTGTATCTGTGTATCCGCATCTGACAAACTACTAAATTTAGCGAGCTGTGAAAAAAAAAGATTTGCCCGCGTTTGCCCAATTGAAACCCAACTACGCCACGTCACAGTCAACGACGTCAAAAAAAAAATGTATTTTTATCCCAGAGACTGTGACAAAAAATAAATTAGCTGCACAGCTGCTGAAAGATTTAGAGATTGTTTAAAATATAATATATATAATTTTATAATTGTGCGATTTCTTTTAATTATTTGTTGAAAGGCCAAAAATATTTCCCTAAAAGGCTTGGGCGAAAAGGTTTTCCCATGCTAACAAGATATTTTCCTAACATTAAAGTAAAATCTTAAACATTAAAATGTCTCTAAAAGGTTAGATTGTATAATAATAATGTAACCCTAATGAATTGGTTCCTTAATAGAAAATGAGTGCAATATTAATTTAGCAGAAAGAAGATTACCGCATATTGAGTTCAATGCCAAATTCAATTTCTAAATTAATATTTAAATAAAGAATAGTACAGTCACTGTAAGAAAATGTAAACTAATAAATAAACATAGTTTATAAATAAATGATTTATATTTTATATTACACAAAACATGAGACAAACAACTTAAAATTTAAAAAAATTAGCTTAATTTCATGATATTATAGTTTCCCCACAAACATAATCTATTTAGTTAAACGGCACTGTATTTATTCACTTTAATAAGATTTTGTTGGCTTGTTTATTTGTCTACACTCTAGTTTGGTAAACAAATTAAACACCAGGTGTCAATTTCTTGAAGTTAATCGGAAATATTCAACATGGCAAAATTAGACGTAAGAAATAAAATGGAATATAAAGAAAACATTGATCCAAGTCTCCAATAGCGTGATTCATCAATTGGGCTTCATCTTCGGATATTTATTTTCGTTATAAATACAAAAAAGGCTAAAGAAATTTTTCTAATGAATGAAAATTAGATTTTTACATGGAATTCTATAGAAATTTATACATTTTCCTTGTTAGAAATATATAATATTTCATTTAAAACATGTAATTATGTTCAATTGCTGTGATTTAATTACATGAAAATACAGTATACTTTATGATGATAATTATCTTCCATTCTTGATCAATTAATTTATTAATTAATCTGATTAACTAGTGGTTTTGAACAATCCGATAGAGATATATTAACTTTGAATATATAGAAAGCTACAAATTAATTCATAAATTTTATATAAAATTTGATAACATAAAAAAAACTATGAACAAATTTTATACTTAGTTTTAGATGGTATCAAAACTAGTGAGAATTCTCAGGAATTAAAAACAAAGTCCAGAGCAAATTATTCGAAACCTGGGAGATTCTTGGGAACTGAGGGGACAGTCTAAAATTGAGAGTTTTTTCTCAACCTAGAAGATTCTCAGGAAACGTAAGAATTGTCGTCAAAAAAATAAAATCACATAAAAAATTAATTAGCAAAGTAAATGAGATTTGGATCTGAAATATTAACATCAGAAAAAGTTGATGGCAAAGGAAAGATTCTAAGGAACCAAGAGACTTGTCCACAAACAAAGGATATTTAGAAGATGTCACGAATTAAGCAGATTTTTTGAGAACCGGCAGGACTTTCTGGAATTGAGAGAATTTTTAACATTTATTAAGAATGCCAAGAACGAAGAAGATCGTCGGGAACCTGGAAACGAGTTTTTAAGAGGATTGAAAAGGATTGTCGGCAATCAGGAGCCCCGAGGATTGGCAGAAACTGATAGAAAAGGCAGAATGTTTAGTTAGCCCTCTGTATGTATATTAAGTATATAATTCTTATAGTGTAGTAACACTTACCGATCTCTTAGGGGCAATAGCTTTATGCCACCCCCAACGCCGCCGCCGCTGCCCAAATTGGATACCTTTAGCGGTATTTTGACGCTGTCCGAATCGCTGCCGCTTTCGGCGCCGGAGCCACCGCTGCCACCGCGTTGCTGCTGCAGCTGCTTATTATTGCCAATGCCCTGCGCCTGCTGCTGCTGCTGCTGCTGGCGGCCACAGGATGTGGGCCGCTTTATGTTGCGTCTGTCAGCCTGATGGGGCATAACGCTGGCGTTCATCAGGTATTTACCCATATTTTCAGCTTCACTAAAACCATCACCATCGCTGGCACCGCCCAATCCTGTGCCGCTGCAGTCGTCCAAGCCGCAAAGGCTGCCGGCGCCTCCAACATCGCTGCCCATGTGAACATCGACGTTGCATAAAAGCAGCGCTGCTGATGCTGACGCTGCTGCGCTGTTGATGCCGCCGCATTTACCATTTTGTTGATGATGTTGTTGTTGTTGTTGTTGTTGCTGTTGTTGCTGCTGCTGCTGAGCTTGGTTGCTGCGCTGCTGATGATTACGCTGATAGTGTTGATGATAACCGCCGGCGCCCAATCCCAACGCTGCCGTTGCGTTGCCTTTAATGCTCGTGTTGTTGTTGTTATTGTTGTTGTTGTTGCTATGCCTCTGCTGCTGCGGTTGCGTGCAGATGCTGCTGCCAAATGTTGCGCCAAATTTTGTGTCCCTGTGTGTGCCATCTAATGAGATATTCGATAGAAACGAGATCGCAGCCAATCTGCGCCTGTGTCTTGTCTTGTTGAGCGAACTTGCCATTAGGCGCCTAACCTTTATCAAACTATGATAAAAATGCAAATGCAAACGATTTGTAGAGGAGGGGGTGCGGGTTGGAAATTGTTTTTATATTTTCCAATTTATAGTTTATATTTTTAACTTTATTTTTTGGAATGTTATTAAACACTTTTCAAACTAATTACGAAATACGTTTTCTATATATTATTGCACTGCCCAGAAGCCCGAAACACAACCAACAAAAAGTTCTCAAATTGAAATTTTTATATATATTAAATGCTTTTTGTTTATTTATATTTTATTTAAAATTGTTTCTTGGTTAACAGTTAAACAGTTTAGTCTCTAAATTCGCAACCGAATTAAATAACAAATTACTTGAACGCGACATTGTGATTAAAATATTGAACTGACACTTTAAAATTTGAGAAAATAATTTTAAAAGTTTATTATGGCACTTTTTTTATTGGTAAGTTGAAACTGCAAATAAAAAAGAAATTGTAAACGTTTAGTCAATAAAAGTTGATAAAAAGAAAAGTAAAAATGATTTAAATATGTTTTAATAAAAAAAAAGTTTTCTGTACTAAATTTGACATAGGATTAATTGTTTTCTAATACTATACTTATGTTTAAAAATCTATTTTAATATATTTATCGAAATGTGTAATGCATAGAAGAAGACGTTTCCGAACCCATAAACTATATATAGTCTTGATCAGGACGACAAGCTGAGTCGATATAGTCCGTCTATTTCTATGCTTACTTTTTGGCTTTATCTTTGAGCTATTTTTAATATATTTTTTTTAATATTAATATAATTAATTTAATACATTAACTAGCAAATATACGATTTATTTCTCAATGTGCTAGAAAACCAAAAGTCGCTAATAATTTAAGCGATTTTGTTTTATTGCTACACATTTTTTATATCCTAAGCCCTTTGATATCTCTGACCCTGTAAAGTAATATTTACTAAATGTATTATTGTTTAAATTTCAGAAACTTTAAGAGCCAAATCAAGTTTATTTGTAAATTTAAATAATTCTCACTACAGGAATTCGGAATAGCTACTTATCTTAATTGAATAAGAATCGGAAACGACATTAAGAATATTTCTGATGTTCTTATGTTTGTACATTCATCAAAATTTCAATTTTAACGTGATGATGATGTCATGAAAAAACGTATGTTTGTGCATTTATCAAAATCAAAAATCCTTTATGGCTCTGTCTTAATGTATTTATATTTTTATGCGTATATATATATGCACTTGTACACATACACACACATTTATAATGTCCTTCATTCAATGCAATTTGCATTACAAAGTCAATAAACTTTCAATGCAAACAACTTAGCCTAAGAAAAATGTTTGAAAAAAAGCTTTTTTTGCTGTTGCAAGTTTAAATGCAGCTTGGAAAAGCTGCGTGGCCGAAAGCTGCCTGCAATGCATTGTTGTTGTTGTTGTTGTTATTATGTCGGTATGTGGGTGGCAACAATACGGCCGGCAAACATGGTAACACCAAAAACGGTTTGTTTACCGCAAGGAAATTGGGGAATTTTCCTATAATCAAAACAAGTTGCGTGTGTTACATTTTGTTAAATATATTAACATCTGACAAAAGAGTATCAAAAATATTTATATGTTTATCTAATTGGATTTATCTTGCAGCCAATTGGATTTTCGCACGTGAATTGGAATATATGCGTAAAGCAAAGTCTTACATATATCGTATATATATATACTATATACAAATTTAAACATGATTCACACCCGCGCATGCAGCATGTGACGTAGGCGAAAAGAAAATATGAAAATCAATTTATCATTTTTTTTTTAAACTTACCCACAAAAATGTAAAATTCTAATTTTGGATTACACTTTTAAATAAATTTTTAAAATATAAATTAGAAATGTTTCAAGCGCGCCATTTTGTACTATTTTTAGCCAACAATTTCAACACTTAATTTTTTTTATTTTATCAATTACACACATATATGTATGTATATATTGCTATGTTGTTTTTTTGTTTCTATGCGCAGACTTTGATTTTGCTTTGCGCTGCTGCTTCTTGGACTGCTACTGCCGCTGCCACCCCGCCTTCTTGCGATTACTCTGTCACACAACCGCCTGCTGCTGGTTCGCTGCTTGCGTTGCGTAAATTTTTAAACACAAAAATTGTTAATACAACTTTTGTAAGAACCGTAAACAAACGCAGGTTTTTAATTCGTTTTATATGCTTCTTTGTCAGAGTGACGACGCGTACTCGAATTCTAACACGAGCGTTATGATTGATTCGGAAAAAACGACAAAAACGTCAACGTTCCCAAAGAAAATTCACAAAACTGCTGATAGTGTGACCGCAGTTCGAATGGCAAAAAAATACCTAACTATTTGATGTGTATGCTGAACACTTGGCAAAAAACTCCTACGTTAGTGTGTACACACTAGAGTTGGGATTTTCAGTTTGTAAATTTTTTAATCAGCCAGTTCACTGCTGAAATTTATAATCAAATGCAAATGACGGTAAAACTCGAAGACTAATTCAAAATGTTCATTAAATAAAAATTAACTTATTTCTCTTAAATTAGTAATATTTAAATATAAAAGCAGTTTCGTTCATGATTCATTTAATGAGTGACATCTTCAATTGAACCAATTGCCACATCTCTGGTATATACAATGTTTTCTTGGGAAAAAATTTGGCAACACTGAGCTCCACCCTCGCCGTTATTAGAAGTGAAACGAAAAGAAAAAAATACGAAAAAAAAACATGTAAATTAGCAAAGTGCTTGTTAAAATCATTTACCATTTTTCATAGCCCATTTCATCACACCACCGATAAACCAGAAAGTAAACAAGTAGCTAAAATATGGAACACAATGAAATTTCCATGTGCATGGACGTCAAATTGGATACACATGACAAGCGCGCCATTGCGCTGCGCTATAGAACCTGGACCAGATGCCTGGTAAAAATCGAAGCTATAAAGTGTTTGCCCTGCTTTCTGCGACTCAGTTTCCAGAGCCTGAGTGATGAGGATTCACCACCGCCGCAGCAGCAACAACACAAATTACTTAGCGTTTCGGTTAATGTGCCAGGAGTCAACATTAGCTTGGCCACCTCGCGCACCAAACAGCATTCTTATGGACTCTTCTGGACGCAAAATCGACGCGATTGCTTTATATATTTTGCACTGGAAACTGAGACAGCGTGCCGTCGTCACATGAAGTGGATCAAAAAGTCTATAAAAAATCTGGAATTGTATAGACAAGTATTTCTAGAGCAGCGCAGACTCAGTCGTGATACAGGGTAAGTACAGAAATATTATAAATGATTACGAGATGGAGAATAAAATATTAGTTAAGTCAGGATGCTTAAATTGAGGCTTCTTGTTATCTTTGGCTAAGTAGTCCGATTGTCAAGGCTTTCAAAGGATGCTCGTGGCGATTTTCCTTTAGTATTCGGGGATGACAATGTAGCATAACACTGACTCTTGATCGATAATTACACTCAAATATTTCTTATGGATCGGTTGATTAGTTTGGAAAAGAAGTTTGTTTGAATGTATTCAAAACGTTATATGAGATATTCATACCCAAACACTAGAATAAAATTGAATTAAATAAAACCGAATAAAATTGAGTAAATATTCGAAAAGCTTAGTTTTTTACATCGCTCACATTGTGGACAAGAATTTGATTAGAAAAATTTCTCTGTTCAGTGTTTATGTTTTTCTGAAATATCACACTCATTCTTCAATTTCCAAATCGGTCTTTTTAAAAAATTGTTTACTAATTTGACAGCTCTTGAGTTAAGTACACTAAATTAATTCTTTTTACTCAATTATAAAGAGGATACCATTAGTAAGTGTATGCTGGTAGTATTCTATTGTGGTCTAGAGTTTTAGGTTACAAATTAAGGTCCCGTAAATATATAGATGCTAGCCAAAATAAGAACTCCTGCAAACAGGAGTTAATTTAGTAAGAATTAATTAAAACATTTTATTTTAACTTAAATAAATTAAATACATGTTCATATTCATTCAAGCACTTTTCGACCGATTTTGCAAATGGGAACTATAAAACTTTGTCAGATTATACAAATAATAATTATCCATCGAGTTACTGAGTTTAGTTTTGATATTTTGAAAAACAAAAAAGTTTTTCATTCAAGACTTTTCATGAAAATAAATGTGTCTCCGATTTTTCCTATGGCAGCTATACGATATAGTGTTCCGATCGGGTTGATTTTGACATCCAAACTACATGCAATAACAAACTGCATCTGTGCCAAATTTCATCAAGATAGCTCGAAGATAAAGTCAAAAAGTTTGCATACAAACAACGGACATGGCTTTATCGACTCAGCTCGTCGTGTTAATCAAGAATGTATATACTCGGTCGGAGACGTCTTTTTTTATGTATTACACATTTCGAGCAAAAAATTATAGTACCCTTTTGCAAGGGTATAAAAATTGTCATATATTTATTTCAATATATGTTTTTGTTGCCAAAACATGAAGACAAATCCGGTTCTTGATAACGTATTTGTGTAATTTGTGTCAATGTCGCTCTGCTTGGTGTTACAAAATCTTTTAAACGATTTTCTTTTTTATACTTGTAGCGCTCAAAAAGTGCTTGGTCCATTGCCCAATTTGCCGGACTCACTTTGTTTTGAGTTGGACGCCAACAGTTTTTCGTTTTCGGCACGAGTGTCACAAATCTATGAGGAAATCTTTGATGGCAGTCGCATTTCACGCGCATCCATTGCATCGGGCATTTATGAGGAAATGAATTTAGCCTCCGTTTGTGCATCTGGCGGCGGTATTTTGGAGTTGCCACCAGCATTGCCGCCGTTGCCGGCGCATCGTAAACGCATCAATACATTTGAATGTCAACCGGGCGAGATACCGCGCTCCAACACGAATCCTGAATCTGAGCTGGCAAAAAAGAAAAAATATAAGAATATGTTGGACAATATTTTCGGGCAGAAACGTCGCTCGGGCAGTGCCAGTGTTGGTGACTCACAGCCAGAACGGGGGACGGAAAAAGAGGAGCAACAGTTGGCGCTTTATGAGAATGCGCCCACGCCTGAAGCAGCGCCGTCACTTAAACGCACATCCAATATGAAAAATGCGCATCGGAACAGTTTTTCCAGTCCAGATCTATCGAAGCTCAACTTTTTGGATACGTTTGGGGAGGCACTGTCCAGCGAGGAGTTGAACATTAGCCTCGAGGATTCTGTCATTGAACACAGCTCGCGTCATTTGCTGCTGGCTCAAATTACACGGCAGTTGAGCAAAGCCGATTCGCTGGAGAGCCTGAATGTGTCGGAGCAGCTGCCGCATAACTTTAACTTTTCAGCCTGCAACACGTCCACTATTAATCTTATTGGTGCTAATGGCGCCAGCACTGCACAGCTGTTGCAGCGCAAGAAGAAGGTGTTGGTGGATGATCTCAATGGCTACTGCGTCATGGCACCCATTCTGCAAAAGATTAATGGGGGTAGCAGTGTACCGCCAGCGCCTAGCAGCGGCAGCACTGTATCCACCTCATCAGGCTACTCCACAGGCTCATACTGTTCATCCACTAGCAGCTGCAACACCGAAGACGCAGCAGCCAAGCCCCAAGCACCAACTGCAGCTGCCGCGGTTGTCGCACATAATGAGAGCGCTGTCTATGAGGCCATGCATGGCAACAACAGCCTCTTGGCCGAGCATTTATATGAGAATCTATTGGCCGTAAAGGCAGCACAGGAGCTTGAACAGCAACCGCTGGGCTTAGGCAAGGGCCCAACAACCAGCACACCCACCGAATCGCCGCTACTGCCAACGCTGCCACCAAAGCAGCAAACAGCAGCCACCACCGAACAGCAGCGTGATCTGGATCAAGAGGAGGATTATTATCAAACGCCGCGCAAGTCAATTGTAAGCGTGGATGATAAAGTACCCTCGTATTATCCCAATAGTTGTGACACGCTCAAGTCCAAGCGACGGAGTCCCAGCAGCGCCGAAACAGCGCCTGGCATGCGTCATTTGGTTAGCGCACGGCTACGTCGTGAGCGGAAGGAGAATCTGTATATATCATCGCCACAGCAGATTATCGAGCAGCGACAAAAATCCGTGCCAGTTACAAGCTACACTTCATCAACAACATCAACATCATCATCATCACCATCATCGTCATCGTTAGTCAAGACTAAATCGTTAAACAAAAAGACTGCCGCCCACAAGATCTCCGAGGGTGTCTATGCCGTCACCCATGCAACAAAGCGTGCCAGTCAAGGCAGCATAAGCAACAATAACAATAATAATAATAATAACAACAATAATGAGCTACAGCCCGCTGAGGAGGAGCTGCTGCAGCTGGCCATGCTGCAGAATATTGATTTCAAGTTTGACGATGGCCAAGCGCCCGAAACCAGCAGCAGCAACAGCAAGTCCAAATCAAAGAGTAGCCAGCCAGAGGATGAGTACGAACACTGCTATCAGGCAGCGGAGCGTGCCACACGCATGCTACAAAAATATGCCACATTGGCCAAATTTGGCAATTCACCCACCAAACAGAAATTGCAACTTAAGTCGGCTATGACACAATCGCAATCTCCCAATGAGTTGATACAGCAGCAGCAACAACAATTGGTGGTGCCACCATCCAATAGTTTGAAAAAGTTTGCCTCGTTGCCTCGTTTTAAGAAAATTGACTTCTCACCGCTCAGGCTACGACTTAATAATGTACTTCAACGTAATGCCACAACAGCTCCACAATCTCCACAGTAGTCATAAGCATCGTTGTTATTATTTTAATATAAAGCCTAATTAAGATATATTGCCATTTTCAAAATTTTTATTTTTAACTCAAAAAGCAAACGTTTTTCTTCAGAGATCAGAACTTTTATTCGGAACGCAACCGAAAAGGGAAAAGATCTGATAATTTATATTTTGCATGTGATTCTCCTTTTTATTATATTTTTTACAAAGCAGTTTAGCCAATTGTTTTGTTAATTTTGTACGAATGTATTTAATACGCTCCATAGTTATGCACTAGCCTAATACTTAAAAGCCTTATATGTTTAATCTTGATTTGCTATAAATATCTATAAATAGTATTTGGGCCTGTTTTAATTTCCAAATCGTTTTCGATTTGATTTTTAAATTGTTCGAATAGCAAGCGTTTTTGATTTAGAATCCGAATCTTAAAGAGTTTTGCATTCATTTTTGATTTTCAGAATTTGTAATATATTTAAACAGGCCTGATTATATTCATCATATCATAGAATGTGTATGCGTGTCTATAGGAAACTAATAATTATATTCTATATTAAGCATTGTGTCTGTTGATTGTTTCCTTTTAAATGAATGAGTGTCTACTTGATATACATAAATTATACACACATAATCATCTAAACGTATGCTCAATTATAGAAAAAGATATCGAAAACGCTTTTATTTAAATATAAGTACACAAATTATACAACAAGAAAAACGATTGTTGAATTTTTACAAACGATATTAAGGCAGCTTTTTATAGAGTCTAAGCTTCATTTTACAAGGTTTAACATTATTATGTGACCCAATAATGCAATTTTAATAATAGACCCTACTTACTTTAATCCAGTTATGTATTTGGAGCAATTGTTTCGCTTTTTTAAATGTTTTAATCTTAACTCAAATACGCTGCAAGTAATACGTGTTTTTATAAGCTTTAAGAACTGCGTTTGTTCGCTATCGATATAAGTTTTTAATATAAGATATATATATATACGAATAATCAAATCTGTTTGCATACGCTCAAAAATTGTGAACTGCTACGCTTTATGGCTTTGCAAACTGCCAAATACATAAAAAACATATCAACAAATTATAAAACTATGTTAGTTAGGACATGATGAATAACATTTCGGCCTGCCGACATTTAGATATATTTGCAGAACTAGCTACATGCAATGCCAATTACTTCCGATATGTTCATTATCATAATATTTTTAAAGCTTAAATTACATTTGAGATTTCCGAAACTTCAATTTTTGTGATCTTTTAAAACGCAAAAATTGAGCAATGGAATCACAGCAGACTATAGAGAATTATAAATGTTTTAGAAGGATTTAATACATCAAGCAGTCTTATAGAAATCTGAAATCCTTAATTATAGCATTGTGGTCTGATTTCTCATTGTAATGGCAAAGCTCAGGGTAGTTATCATGTAGAATGCTTTTATTGTAAATTGTGTACAAAATATAGCATGAAAGATTAAGGTATTGTTGAAATCTTTTTACGTGAATATGAGAAAAGAACGCACCAGCGATAAAATCATAAATTATCATTAATTTTAAAGCCTCTTCTGCAAGGATATAACAAGCATAACATGCAGCTTATGAATTATAACTATAAGACCTTATTTCTCATGTTAAAATATTGACAATGTAGATAAACTACTAGTTATATTTTGAACAAGAATTTGTTTCTTAAATTAAGCAAGCACTTCAAATTTTATTTATATCTCAATTCAATAGATAACTTACTCGTATATGTACATGTGAAAGTAAGCCGTAGCATCAGTTAAAGCTTTTTCTGCAAGGATATAACAAGAATTACATGCATATTGCAAATGCTTTTTTTTAGCGCAACCAAAGCTCAATTGTACCGTGACAAAAATATAAAACTTAAATGTATATTTCGCCGCAAATGAAAGTCAATAATTATAATAAAATTAATCAATGCTTTGTTAACGTACAAGAAAACCACAAATATTGAAATTTAATTCTCAACTGTAGACCATGGGCCGTCGTTGTTGATGTATAAACTCCTGTTCAATGCGTGTAGCCTTGGGCACCACATAGAAAAGCAAAGCGCCTCCAGAGACAAAGAAACTCTTTTCATTAATAATCTCACGTAGCGTCTTAGTTGGGTTCACTTTGTGAACGCAGCCAACCTTGCGATTCTCATAGTAAACATGAACATTGTTGGGACGATAGCTGAGCGTCTTATCGCAGGGCAGAGGCTCCGCGAAGAGTGTATTCAGGCAATCCGACATGGTGGCCGTCTCTGGCAGTTGTTGCTGAAAATCGCTGAGCAGAAATTCGGGATAGGAGAATGCTGCTGGCCAAATTAAGCAGTTGCCACCATCTTCATCCAAATGCACGGGATAATCTTCGAGTGGCAAGAACTTGGGACGTAGCAGCTCCTCGCTAATTTTTGCCTTTTTATTCACCGCGTATTCATCGAATTTAATGCCACGCTGTTCCAACACATCAAACAGCTTCTGGAAACGTGCTTGACGCCGCTTGGATTCGGCTGCCTCCTTTCGTTGATTGCGCTCTGAGTCCAACTAAAGGGTTAAGGTAAATATCATCATTAATTGTAAATACTTGTCTATGAGAGACTTTCACCTTTTTCATTTTATTCTTATGTAGCAGCGCCTTGGCCTCCTTGTGATCAATGTCCACCTCTAGTAGCTCCTCGCACAGTTGACTACACACATCAAACTTATCCAGCTCGAAGGCACACTGTGCAGCACGCCAACGTGCTTTGGTGTAGACTGGCTTGTGGTGTAGAGCACGTTGTGCATCACCTAAGGCGGAACGATAATTCTTAATGAAGTAGTGTGCAGCAGAGCGATTATTGTAGAGGACTGCCAAGACATCAGGATTCTCGCATTTCGTTTTAATTCCCTCGGTGAATGAGTAGACAGCCATGCGAAATTTTTTGTGCTTCATATAAAAATTGCCATCCTCTTTGTAATTGAGCGCCAGCTCTTCAAGTGTGTTCTCCTCTGGATCATATTTGAGCTTTTGCAGGCCCTCAAACATTGGATGCACTTCATCGCCTGGCTGTGGAGCTTGTTTCATAAAGAATGGATGTTTGTCCATTTCCTCCTGCCACCGATCTTCCGGCCAACCCTCCTCATATCGTTTCTTTTCCAGGCCATCAATAAACTCATCAAGTTCAGCATCTAACTGAGCCGCCAGCTCCAATCGTTCCTCATCCGTCCAGTTCTTTTTTGTTGCCAGGTTCTCCATCGGTTTGTCTTTACAACGAAATTGCACATGCTAAGCAAATACCTGTTACTTGAGGCAAGTGTTGTGCAAGTCGTTAAAAGTAACTGTGACAATGGGCAGCTTAAACATTGTGGCAGCTCTAAAATGTCAACCCTTTGGTGGGAATGGTAAGTTATTTCTTAATATTTGCATATAAAACTAGTCTTTGACTTGCATTAAGTATTTTTCCCAATAATTTTTAAGCCAATTATATATTACATATTATATGTTACATATACTTACCTTAGCATGTCGTTAAATTGTTATAACCGTGTGGCAACGCCCTCAATATTTTTTGGCGCGCAAAACAAGATATGGACTCGGAATATATGGAAGTGGACGAAAATGCTCCAAAACAGTAAGTTAATAAACCAATACATGCGATTTTTATACTATTTCAAATCTTATGCAGCTATGTGCGCACACCCGAAGACGTTAAGTCTATTGTCAAGCATGCTAAAATGGATGAACGCCAGCTGACGCAACTCACACAGGCCCTATATTACCCTGCCGCTCATATAGTGGGCGATAATTTGCGCCTGCTGGAGCTGGATGGTCATATGCTGCAGCAAATTCACACGGGGCAGACACTACATTTCAAGGGCGGTCTTCACGAAAAGGTCGTGCTCTGCACAGATGAGCGCACTTACGATGTTAAGGGTGCCGAGATCTCAAATAGTCTTTTATTGGTCCCAGATTTAAAGTTTGCTGCCGCTACCAGCACCTCGCCACTGAAGAGTCCGCGTACGGGCAATGCCAATACATCACTGGAACGCAGTCTCAACGATAGCGCAGACGATGATTTAGAGGTTCCGCGCACGCTGGAGCAGCGACAGGTGCTCACCATATTCCACGAGTACTTTGAATGCCGTGAGATCAGACCACGTTATCGCAAGCTTGGTGAACTGCTGCAGCTGACTCGTTATTCCGGCCCAGAGAACGAATATTGTATTGAGCGCAAGTTGCTGTTTAGCTTTCAGCAGCTATTGGAGACAGTTCAGTGCAGCCGTGCACAGTTTGTCGAAGGATTGCAACAGTATCGAGCGCTTGAATTCGATGGTCATATACGCATACTGGACTATGAGTATGAATATCGCATTATTAACTTGATGCTCGGCTTAATAAGCGAAAATTCGTGGGCATTGGATGAAGTGGAACGTGATGAGACCATTTATGCTTTACAGGGCATTGCACCAGAACAAATTGTGACTGGACTTTTTGATATCTATACAAAACAAAGCGATCGCTGCCCCAACAAATTCAAATACCAGGAGTCGCTAGTGGCACGCATTGTGGCTCAAAACATTTTGCAGCCGGGCTTGCGTTTTCGCAATGAGGAATTCATGAGCACATGGCAGGATGCATTGCCCGAAGGAATGTCCTGTAAGCTGGACTATCTACGCGGCTTGGGAATTTTAGATAAGGAAGGTGCACAGCCATCAATACGTTCGTTGGGCGAGGAGCTACTGCCGTCCAACATAAATGATCGCATGCGCGCCTTGTTCAAAACAAAGCGGAAATGGACGCTGGATGAGATGGAGCCGTATATTGAGTAATTAGAATACATAACTTAATCAGAGCTCCCTAATAATTATATTTATCTTGTCCTGTAGCTGTTTTACCACACCCACGCTTTCTGTATCCCAATTGCTGGCTAAACATGCACGTTCGTTAACCGAGGCCGGCACACGTTACTTCGTTTCAAAGCACTGATATCTATTAAAAATTATATTTGTACAATAAACTAGATTAACATTTTATTAGGCATTTCGTTTGCGTTTGTTTCGCTGCTTCTTCGCCAGTTTGTTTTCCTCGATTGATGCTTTCACTGCTTCAACCGCGCTCTTAGCATTACTTGTGGCTATATCTGAGCCCTCCAGTAGTTGGCCTGTGCTGGTGGGGTATTTAAAGCTGAAGCCTTTGGGAAAAATGGGTTGTGCGAGAAGTGCGGCAAGTTGTGCGCGTACTGCGTCCACATGCAAACGATTGCGCCTACGTTCAATAATAAAGGGATCTTCATCCTGGTCGCTGCCGCTGTAAATCAGTTTATTATTAGATTATTTAAAAATTTAAAAACATTTGTACTTACGACTCATCGTTAAAGCCATCGATAATCATATCCATTTCCTCGGCATGCTTTTTCATCCAGCCCTCTTCGCTTTGCGTGCGTCGCAATTTTAATTCCTCTTTATCCAGATCACGAGCCAGATTCACGCGCTCTCTAACGGCGCTCAAAAAACGCTCAGAAATGGGAAACAGCGGCAGATCTTCAGCTACAAGTATAAGAATATGTTTAAATATATAAATATACTCTAATTATTTCACATACTTCTCTCAAGCGTCTTGTGCAGCTTAATATAACTCTTAACTTCGCCAGGTTCCATAAACATGACTGTGATGCCATGTTTATTGGCGCGAGCTGTGCGTCCCGAACGGTGAACATAATTCTCGCTGGTGCGTGGCACCTGGTAGTGTATAACATGCTCCACATTTGGTATATCCAAGCCGCGAGCAGCCACATCAGTAGCTATCAGAAAACCCATTGGACTATCTCGAAAGCGTTCCAGATTTTTCAATCGCTGTTTCTGTATCATGTTGGCGTGCAACGGCAAAGGATTGCATTCCAGTAAGCCGAACAACGTGGCTAGGCGCTTAACGCAGTCAATGGAGTTGCAAAAGACAATAGTACGCCCAGGATGACGCTGCACAAAGTAGTACAAATAGAAATCCTTCTCATCAATGGCGCAAAGCAAGCGACTTTCGGTAAGTGTTTGAGAGGTTTCTGTTACAAGATTTAAGAATTAAGTAGTTTAGGCTTTTCTATAAATAATTTGCTTACTTACGTTGACTGCTGGTAATGTCCACAATCTTTGGCTGCGATATGCCCAACTCTTCAATGAGACTCTCAATCTTTTGATCCACCGTTTGTTTGAGAAACTTGGGACGCTTACCCATATTGCGTTCTATAAACATATGAAAAGTTAAAAAGGTAGACAAACTTTGCTTACGAACTTACTCTGCATATGTTCGGGAAGATCGTGAACGAGTGTCAATGTGGCAGAGAAGACAAAGTTCTGACGCAGCTGCTTGCGGTTCTCATCCGCATTGAGGACCTTGAGCAGACTGCGCAGCTCCTCAAAGTGTCCCTTTTCCACCATGCGATCAGTTTCGTCAATGCACAGAAAACTGGCATTTTCTATCTTGTTGAGGTGCTGATTACCCTGCATATACAGCTCCCAGAGGCGACCAGGTGTGGCAACAACTATTTCGGGGCATTGCCGTAGCACGCGCTCCTGCTTAGCAACCGAGAGGCCACCAAAGATAGCTGCCACACGGATGCCAGTATATTTGGCTGCGATAACCAGATGATTCTTCACCTGAACGGCCAGTTCACGAGTGGGCGTCAGAACCAAAGCGTAGAGTGGACGATGTCTGGCTTTGATGTGCTCCTCAGCATCGCTTTCTTCATCACTGGCGCCGGACACGTAATCCAGCTCTTCTGGCGGTGGTGTTAGCTCGTGGTTATCTTTGGGAGGTGCTGGTTCAGCAGCTTGTTGATCACCTTTCATTTTTGGCGCTCTGCGTATGCTGGACCCATCATTGCGCTGCTTAAGTTCCATAATGCCCGCTAGTATGGGTATGCCAAATGCAAGCGTTTTGCCGCTGCCAGTTTCAGCAGCTCCTAGTATGTCCTTCTTGCCATGTAAGGCCGCTGGCAGCGTCATGGCCTGAATTTGCGTGGGCTCCTGAAAGCCCTGTTCAGCCAAAGCGCGCATAATAAGCGCTGGCACACCAAGATCTTGCCATTTTGTCATATCCTGTTCGTTAAGGGCATTGCTAGATACCAGGGCCGGCACCTGATCATTATCGGAGCTGGCAGCGGCCTCGTCTAAGTCGGGGTCCGCTGTAGGCGGCCGCAGCAGAGCAAAGCGATTTGGTTCATAGTCATCATTCGGCGTGTATTTTGATTTGGATTTTGTTTTAGGCTTGTCCTTTTGTTTCTTTCTCTGTTCCTTTCGTTGTTCACGTTTCTCCCGTTGCTTCAACAGTCGCTGAGCATGACGCTCCGCCAAACGTGCTTTCTTGCCGGACTTACTGGACGTATCTTCCTGATCCGCTTCGCTATTACTATCGCTTTCCTCCTCACTGCTAGATGATGATTCGGATTCATTGACTGGCTCTGTATGCTGGCGGCGCTTGCCTCTTACGTTGCTTGCCGTGCCAGACTGTTTCAGTGTTGATTTAACCAGTGTCGCATCGTATTCTTTAAGCACTTCCAAGCCAATCAGCCCCTCGTAACCGGTAAAATCATCAGAAATCACGTGGCCCTTAAGTTTTACCTTTTGCCAGCCTTTTGCTTTTGGAGCTGGGCTTTCTGCGGCACTGTTTGTTTCCTTCTGCTTTGAAGTTGCTGTGTTTTTTACTTTTGTTACCATTTTACATAAATTATGTATTAAATAATAAATTAAGCATGTGCAGTCCAAATTGGCGACAGCCGCGTGTTGCGTTTGTTGATACTCTTTGTAACAGGGCTGTTATACACAGTGTCAGTGCTGTGCAATCTTAAAAGGAAAGCAGTGCTGTACAACCTAAGAAATTGGCGCACCACTTTAAAATATGTTTGGTACCTTTTTGGATGTAACATAAATAGTACTATATGCTTTGATATTAATTTAATAACACAACTCAAAAAATAAAGATATTTTCTCACATTAAGGATTAGACTCAGCCTTCATGGTCGTAATTTCTGTATATTAAAGATGAAGTGATGAATTAAGTTAGACATGTCTTTCTGCTAAAGTTTTTGTTATTTTTTAATATAATCTAATAGATTGCCACATTTAAGCAACAGGTAAAAATATTTCAATAGAATATTACCAGCTTAATTTGAAGTGTTTATGTTATATTTTAGATATTTTCTTTAAAGATCACCGTCATCGTCGTCATTTTCCGTAACTTTGTCAATTTTGAATTGATTGTGATGTTGAATGTATTTTTGATCATTACAACTTAATTTTTCCCAAAGAATATTTTGCTTTATTTTTGCATTAATATTTTTTATTTAATTAAATAATATGCCTCTGAATATTTTTCAAACAAAAAATAAGAGTAGTAGTTTTGATTATTGGAATGATAACTGCATACATATATGTATTACAAGAAAATCAGCATTTCACAGCTGCGGGCCATCTATAAATTCAAAAATTGATATCTGCGGGTATATTTAATTTTATTAATACAGCTTCTCAGTGTTCATAGAAAAGCGCATTTATTTTATTGAAGCAATTATGGAATACTATTATAAAACATTGCACACAGTTTAACACTAAAATCGCTTCAGGAATTCCTCAGCACAGGTGCGAGCGCGTGCATTCACTGCCAGTTTCATTTCACTAATTTCCTTGTCGATTTCCTCCATAAAACTGATAACAAAATCAACCAGCTTGTGTTTATACATTTGCTCCGTGTGGAAGTTGGTTATCAGAAAACTAATATCATAACCCTCAATTGGCTTTCGTCGTAGTATGATAAAGGATTCGGCACGACGCATCATGAAACGTGTGAACTTGTGGCAAAGAATACGTTCGATTTCATCCGCCTGCTTTACCGCAATGCTCACACGCACCGAATTAATTGATGGCTCAATAAGCACCTTTTCTCTCTCGTTGCGGGACACAACGATGGGTGTGAGGACCAACTCTTTGCTGGAACAAATTTCCACCTCGGGCTTGTTGTGTCGTTCCACAACTTGCGAGGGGAAATCTTGCAGACACATAGCAGCGGTCAGCGAGTGGCGAACTGCTGTCAAATATGGTTTCAGCGTGGCAGCCATTGCTTTGTTAGAAGTTTTAATACTTTGTTGTTAAATGTTTATGCACTTTTTTCTTTTATTATGAATCACACGGCGATAGTATCAATCAATCGCTACCGATTGCAGTTATTTATTGACCGGTACCCGCCTATCGAATAAAATGACAAAATACCAGAATTGCGCCCATAAAATACCAAATACGATTATTTTATTTTAATTACGAATTTATTTTAATATAGTTTCAGATAATGGTATTCATATTTAAGCCTATTTTTTTTTTTATATTATTCTGAGTTTTATATAAACTTATGCTGTCAACCTTCCTGAATCAGTTTAATTTCGGTTTGGAACTGATTTCACGATACTATGGATAAGTGTGACTAATCACTAATTTGTGTTTGCAATGAGGAATTGTAAACTGCGAATATCGACACAAATGTTTCTGCTTACCCGATAACATTTGTTCTTAGATTTATCGGCCGACTTCACAAACTATCGGTCACCAAAAGTATCATAAAAGAGAATATAACAAAAAAAAGTTTGGTATTCTAAATGACGCGGTAATCGCTGCTAATTCAGCCTGCCAGGAAAGCAGAAATATGTGGTACGGCAACACGCTGCTACTGCTCCTGGTGGCAGCTGCTCACACATCGCCACAGAGTAGCAGTGAACATGTTCCTCCACTACCTCTAAACATAAGCAAAAACACAAACACAACAAATGATACTACTAGCAACATTAACAAAGTGCCTACGTCCAACACTGTTGCGTCTGTCGTCGGCTATATGCCGCTACAGCAGACGCCAGCGAGTGTTTTTCTTGTCAACTACAATCAGCAAAATGTCATGCAGCTCCGGGGCAATGTGGAGAGTAAACTGCTTAACATACGTAATCTTGAGATGCTTGTGACCAAGATACAAGTAAGTCAATGTGATAATTGCTTTATATGGTAAATGTACTTAAACGTATTGTTGCAGGAAATCTTTGACTCCATACACTTTGCCAGCTCGGTAACCACGCGGATGTCGTCTGGCAATGGCAACGAGAGTCTACAGCAGGATCTGCAAGCATTTAGCCAGCGTTTGGGCCGCAAGCTGCAAAGAGCCACCCATGTTGTGCTGGAACTGCGCGATTTATTGCGTTTTAATCTAAGCAAAGTGCTACTACAGCAGCATAGCTACGACGACGAGGGAGATGATGAACTTGAAAGCGAGTTTGACTTTGAAATGGATGATACGGATACCAGTAATGCCGCAACCAGCAATGAGCACATGCATTTTTATTTGAACACACAAATCGAAAATTGTCAGCCCGACTATGAGACCAATGTGGATGCAGCCGCCTCCAGTCCTGCCCATTACAACAAGCAGCAGATACAAATCTTAAACTATCTTAAGTCGGATGAGACATCACGCGCTACATTTCTAAATGAGAATAATGGACGTTCACTGGCTGCTAATGGCTACATAGCCGATCATCTTTCGCTCTTGAGACAGCGTCTCAGCAAGAGCCAAAGCGACACCGAGCCCAACAGCAGCAATAATAATAACAGCAACAAAAAGCCCAGCAATAACGTTAGCCATTTTAAGCACATCTTCTTTTTATCCAGCAGCGATGGAGCTCCAACCAGCGCACACTTTCGACAGCTTTATGTTTCGGCTATTAAGCGCAAATTTGTGCTACTGCTCATCGATGTGGGTTCGGCATTGAATGCGGAGCTGTTTGAGCTCACCAAGAACTTTGGTAAGTGTTAAAATGGGAAGTGATAAAAGCTATTGTACATATAGTCAGATATATAACGCCTGGTGAGCCCAACCATGCTTGGCTATTTACAATTTATGCTTTATGTTTTGTCACAAGAATGTTTGATATTCTTGATACAAAACAAGAAATATAAATTAAAACAATAGAGATATTCAATATTCTGGATTAAAGGAATTGATAAAGCAGTGAAAATGTTTAACACGCATAAAAACGCATCTCCGATCATACTTAAAGTAGAAGGAGTACGTTGTTCAATCAATAATATGCTTTTTGACATAAATTTTTCCATTACAACTGATTTTTAAAACACTTCAGATATAGTCTAATTCGTTTTCTAATAGATATTAACACACTGCCAAAAATTTCATAAGGATCGTTCCATTACTTTGAAAGTTAAGCGTCTGTTCATATACATCCGTACAAAGCTATTGACTTAACTTAAAATTAACATTTAGTTTTAATAATATATTTTACATTTACACACAGTTCAAGAACTACTGCTGCTACTGGAGGATACCGATTATATATCGTTAGTGACTGTTTCCAGTGAGGCGGATTTTATGTTCCTGTATGCTTTTCCCACAGAAGCGGCACATGGCATTTACAGTGCCACACGTGCCCACAAGGATGAGATACTTAATTATATGAATAATTTGAGTTTGGCGCGGTCATTGACCAATCACACACTAGGCTTTGAGTATGCCTTTCAGATGCTACATCGTCTACAACAATCGCAGCGAATTAACAGTTCAGAGCAACCCATCGAGCTAATTTATGTGACCCGTGGACTGCTCACAAATTTATCGGATGCCATGCATGTGCTACAAGTTTTGGCCCAGGGTCAGAGTCTTTTGCTGTCCCCGATTATCATCAATACCTGTGCCGTGGTGCTTGACGAAAAGCGCATCATGTATGAAAAACAGTTTCTGACCGATGTGGCCACACAGAACTATACCAAGTTCGATATTGATGTGCGTGCCTGGTTACCTGCTGGCCAGGAAACTCAATTGGCAGGCCGCTTCTTTGTGCTTAATAAGATGCATGCGGAAACGATTCCGCGGGCCAGCAGTCGTGTTTTTGGGCAGCTCTTCACAGAGCGTTATCTCACGGATACACTGGAAGTGCATCAGCCTGTCGTGGATGCTGAGAGCGGAGGTGAGTTTATCTTTTATCTCATATATAAAACAGCCTGTTTAGTGTATTGAATATCTTTGTATTTACTAAGGCAAAATGTTAAGTGGGTAAAGAAGTGTTGATATATTTTAAACAGGCCATTGCTGATTTTAAGAAAGCGTTATAATATTTCTTAATTTTAGTGAAAGTATAGAAAAAACCTAATTTAATTATATAGGTTTCAAATATTAATGACACTGAGCCAGGGGAATTTTATTTTAATAATGAAAAATAGTTATAAGTTTAACTACTTTTTAAAAAACAAGAGTTACAGAATATATTCTTTTAAAAATACAAAATTAAAATCCATTTCGAATATCTTATAAGCCACACAGACTTTAAATCATATTTATACATCTATATTATGTTATAAGCATATATAAATTCATTTTAAATGACTCTTTGAATATTCTTTATTTGTATAGACGTGCTGGTTTCCATTACACATGCCGTGCCGCCGTACGGTGTGGTAGGCGTCAACTTGTATTTGTCTGATTTACTAGAGGACTTACTCAACTATCCAAACGCTTCGCCTGCTGCCAAACAGGGTTATAGCTATGCTTTTCTCTTGGATCGCAGCAGTGGCAATACATTGGCACATCCAGCTTTTCCACGGCCACTCATTCAGCGCGAAACGGCATATCCTGTAAATATTGCTTACCTAGAGAATGCGACAGATTTCGCTAGCATACGAAAACGTTTGTTGCATGAGGAGCGCGGCAATGCCAAAACCGTTGTCTATCTAGGGCGACAGCAAGTGGAGCGCACCTACCACTGGCAATCTGTGCTAGGCATTTATGTGCTCTGTTTGGTGAGCAGCGCTAGTTTGAACGGTGACACCGCTCACAATGCATCCGCACCGCCTCAGCGCTTCAATATACAGGATGCTGTGTTCAACTATGATGCCGGGTTCTATAGCGAGGGCATGGATTTGTTATATCATCGTTTGGATTTAATGCAGAACGGTGCCAGTGGAGCACCCACAACATGCCGATACTTCAGACAGTTGGCCACAATGGGTGAGTGGATAGTAAATATATAAATGATGCGGCTTTCATTGCATTGTGCCACAGCATTTTGTATCCCGAACATAGGAGAATCGTGAAAATATGAGAGTCTGTCGTTGTTTCAAGAAAAAATTTTAACACTTGTAGGAGCGAGAGGAAAGACGGGGACACCTGTTTTATTATGATCTGTACAATCTGACCAAATTTGATAACAATCAGGCGACTATACCATATAGTTGCTATAGGAACAATTGGTCGAATATTGAAATTTTTATCATGTGAAATGTGTTCAGCCATTTTGTTCTATGAAAAAAAATTGTTTTTCACAATATAAAAACAAAACTCACCAAATTGTGACTACTATATTTTATAGGAACAATCGTTTGAAGCAACATTCATGCTATTTTCATTTCAAATTTTAATATTCTAACGATGGTTAACATAATCTAATTTAATTATTAATAGGATAATCGAACTTAGAATTTCCAATTTTGGTTGAGATATCTTTATGAACCAAAAACTTGCCCATCTCATACAATACATTTTTCAAATGATTATTCCTATAGAGTCTCTTAGATATAGTGGTCCGATTTGAATCAAACTCGGTTAGATTGTTTTGATATTTGAACTACCGAAAAAGGTTTTTATTAACACATTTCTATGCGATTGTTGCCAGGGTGACGCAATCTAGCTGATTTTGCGTCATGAACTGCCTGTAGCAGGAAGAAGTTCTTTGCCAAATTCAATAAAATAGCTCAAAAACCGAGAGTCTAGTTTGATCGGAGATCCCTCCTAATGCCAATTTCATACATTTGCATTGTTTTATCCATTGAATTGGCCTTAACATTAAAGAGTAATCTTTTGAAAAACTCATAATTAATAGAACATATTTTTATCTATATATTTTTTAATTGTGCTTTTGTTTTTCTGCAGATGCCCCTACATTATTCCTTAGTGCGGCCGCCTTTGAGTCGCCCTTTGCCTTTCTGCACAACAATGGCCGTATGCAGTTGTGTCACGTGGAGTCCATTATGGCTTATTTGCGTAATCAACTTGGGCTGTTAGCAAATCCCGGCCTGCGGCCACGTATACGACATGAGGTGGGCGTATTATATCAGGCAATGCAACAGCTGAAAAGGCGACATCAGGATGGACGTGGCTCATTGCGTGGACATATCATAAGACGCTACATAGCCAGTGTCAGCGGTGTATTGCAGTTATATCCGGGCTGCTTGTTGAGCAGCAGCTATGATGCAACACGACGTCCCTGGTTCCGGCAAGCAATGGCACAGCCAGGACGAATTGTGAGCACGGCACCATATCTGGACGCTGGCGGAGCGGGCTATATAGTGACCATAGCGCATACAATATTTGAGGGTAAGGCGCATGCGTTACACTCTGCCCAACAGGATCGTCCCGTCGCTGTTGTTGCACTAGATGTGCCCTACGCATTCTATTATCGACTTATATTGGACAGCACACCACTGTGCCAGCTGCCACATATGAAGTGTTTGCTGTTCGAACACGAAGGCTATTTGTTGGCACACCCCAGTATGCTACAGGTGTCTACGCCCACGCGCAATCAACGTCGCCCACATGAGCATCTAACACACAAGGAATCCTATTTGGCCAATGATATGCTTAATCATGGACAGCTGGTGCGTAAACTGGGCTGTGCCAGCTATCAAAATCGCACGCTACAAAGATACTACGCATTTAACACTTCATTATCCACAATTCTGAGCAATGTTGTGCATGGAGAGCGCACCAAATATGCCATTGCCTTGATACGGGGAAGTAATCTTTTTGCTGCGGTGCTCAATTCCAGCTGCGATGGCGGCGCTTTTTGTCCTTGCAGCACCATCGATCGTGTTTGCCTTAACTGCAAGCGCATGGATCAAACGGATTGCGAGTGTCCCTGCGAGTGTCCCATGCTGTCAAACGTTGGTGCCGCCGATCCAGATGATTATGTCAACTATACACAGCAGTTCGCTTATTGCCCACCGCCCAGCGAGCATTTTCTGGCACTGCCACCTACAATTCAGCAACTGGCTACGCTGCCAAGCTGTGCCGCTGCTGCTGCCGCTGGCGTGGGAAGCTGTGAAGTGCATGCCACACAGCGGGAATGTCTTGGCGTAATGGGCTGCGAGTGGTGTCAACAGGATGTGGAGGGCAATAGTTTTGGTGCTGCCTTCTGTTCAACACAGGCGGGTTGCTTTAATGGTGTGCTGGCCTCACTAACACCCTACGGAGAGTTGGATGAACTGGAAATGCTGGCTGCGCACAATCCTCAGCGGGAGCAGCATGCCTACTCCGCTTTTGGGCCTCTTGGTGGCGCCATTGTTGTGTTGGCCATGGTTATTGGTTTTGCCATTTATTGCTATAGACACAATTTGGACACACAAGCACAGGAGCAGTTCTACGTGGACTCAGTGCAGGAGGAGAACTACGGACTGCCCTTGTCGCGTTTTAATTTTGATGATTGCCAGGCGCATGATGAGCCGCCAATGGGTGGATATGATCATGCCGCTGCTCAGCGTCAGCTAATGCATGCTGCCGATATATCGCCATATCATATGTCCAGCGGTAGCAGCTACTATCGCCGGCCGCCGAATGGTGAATCCGATCATGGCTATAGCACCATGACGCCGCACGAAGATAGCTCAGATCAACAGTGCTTTACACTGGCGGAGCCTTTGCTGCTGCACGATAAGCGTCACAGCAAATCGGACACAATGTCCATATCCACATCCATATCGAGTCCCACAAATCGCCAACAAACCGGCACGCACCCATATTTAAGCAATCAACCCGCTACCAAGACGGAGCGTTATAAACAAACGCAACACCAGCAGCAGCAGCAACAACAAGCAACGCCATCGCCATGTCGTGGCGGTGCTAATACATCCGTTTATGGGCAGACAACGTTGCCTTTGGATACGGAGGAGCCGCGTTCTCATTATATACTGGCGCCGGTAACTGTGCATCGGCATATGGAAACCGCCGAATCGTAGTCCCAGTTAGCCTGTTAAGTTATTCAATACGTTAAGGCGTCCGCTTGTTTGCCAATCTATTTGTAATTGTATTTGTATTTGTGCTGAGGGGTTTATTGGGGTAGTTCAACTGCCTCCAGAAAATTTATAACAAACCTTTTAACACTCACACACACACTTAACAAAATGCCAGCCAATTTAATATTTAGGTCGTTTATATCGTTAATTAACTAATCTGCCATTTTTTGTCCATGTACATTTACGTACTGTACTGTAATTTATTGCAACAAACAAAAAAAGTATTATTATGCAGCTACTTCCAATATTTTATAGCGTTTATTTGTTAAGCACCTAAATCAGCTAATTGTACTTATTATCAAGTGACAAAAACGACACGAAACAAAGGAGGAGTATACAATTTTTGTAATAGTTTTTAAGTCCATAAAGTTACTAAACTATCGATTTTAGTAAATAAACCATTAACTTGTATGTTTCCAATAAAATGTTTAAATTTTACATAAAAAAAATAAACCGTCTAACCTTGATCTATAGCGCACAAAAATCAATTGTCTGTTCGCCTTCGATCAGCTGTCGACGCGTTAATGAATTTATTTTTACATAAAATAAAAAAAATATAGATGCTTGAATAGAGAATTTACGAGCAGAGACATTGGGCCAAAATACGCGTGTATTTATAAATAACAAAAACACTCTTGTGGGTTGTCAACATAATTACAGAAGCATATATATACATATATATAGCTTAAAGTATATTTATTTCCAAAATTCAAGTTTTGTAATTGAATTGTTTTATAAAAGTTAGTTAACTATTTTAATTAGCTAACATTAAAACCTTGTGGTTTTCATAACCGTTTCCCAACCGTTTATAACCGATACACTTTATGAAACCACGACAGCCCTACTTTTCAGCCATTTGTTCTTTCCTACTGTGCTCGCTACTGTTGCATTTGGTTTTCTGGTTTGGCGCACAACGAACGTTGTTTTTTGGGTTCTACTTTCGAATTTCTACCCAGAAACAAAAAAATCTTTTGCTACTTCATCAACACTTCAACTATCTGCACCCGCACTATAAATTTCTTGCACTTTAAAGTGAGTGTTTTTTTTTTGTTTTTAAATTTCCACCAAATATATATGTGTTGATCTGAATATTTTTGGAAAATGTTGAAATTGTTTTTCGTATACAAAACTATTGCGTAATACATAAAACGAGTGCGATAATGAGAAAAAAAAGAAACAAAAGTTATGTAAAATATTGAGGCATGTGTTTAATTTGTTGCAAGATCAATGCCACATTTAATTATATACATATCCATGCACGTATATGTTTTAGATATTGAGTGTTGCAATAATAAAAGATTAATTGAATTATTTACCTTTGTTTTTTGGAATCCGTGTACTGTTGCTCTTAGTTATCCTTATAAACGTTTATGGTTGATTTAAAATTTTTTAAAATAATTAGTTCATCTCTCGATTACATCATGACCTGTTAACCTCAACCCTCTTTTGTCTCTTCCTGCTCTAGGCACTATGTTTAAATCTTTGCTTGACGCCGCGCAGAACTCAACGTTCAAGTCGCCATTTACCAGCGCTAACTGCCAGGACGCACCTACAACACCACTCCTGCCGTCCGCCTCCTTGGGCAACAATGGAGCTTCACGTCAGCTGAGCCCCAATCACAATTTTGCCGCCGCTGCAGCGGCACAGGGTGGTAAGTTTAATGGGAAGTTGGAGTTCTGATGATATAAAAACACATGTTTTTTCGTACAATTACAGATTCCTGTGAGTTTGGCTCCAATCATTATTTCTTGCTGTGTGGTCTAGGAGGTATTATCTCCTGCGGTACCACGCACACCATGGTGGTGCCTTTGGATTTGGTCAAGTGCCGTCTGCAGGTGGATCCGGCCAAGTACAAGAGTGTCGTTAATGGTTTTCGTGTCAGTATGGCTGAGGAGGGCGTCAGGGGCTTGGCCAAGGGTTGGGCTCCCACCTTCATCGGCTACTCAATGCAGGGTCTATGCAAGTTTGGTCTCTATGAGGTCTTCAAAGTCATGTACGCCGATGCCATTGGTGAGGAGAATGCCTTCCTGTATAGAACTGGCCTCTATCTGGCCGCTTCGGCCTCGGCTGAATTCTTTGCCGACATTGCGTTGTCGCCCATGGAGGCAGCTAAGGTCAAGATACAGACAACTCCCGGATTTGCTAAGACGCTGCGCGAGGCGCTGCCCAAAATGATGCAACAGGAGGGCATTTCAGCCTTTTACAAGGGTCTTGTGCCACTCTGGATGCGACAGATTCCATACACCATGATGAAGTTTGCCTGCTTTGAGCGCACCCTGGAGTTGCTGTACAAGTATGTGGTGCCCAAGCCACGTGCCGATTGCACTAAGGGCGAGCAGCTTATTGTCACCTTTGCCGCTGGTTACATTGCTGGTGTCTTCTGTGCCATTGTCTCCCATCCCGCTGACACCGTTGTCTCCAAGTTGAACCAGGCCAAGGGCGCTAGCGCACTTGATGTGGCCAAACAATTGGGCTGGTCTGGTGAGTAAAAGCCCCACAATCGTTTAGTGTCAATGTTAATATCTTATGTTTTTATATATTAAGGTCTGTGGGGCGGTTTGGTGCCTAGGATTGTCATGATTGGCACACTTACTGCCGCTCAGTGGTTCATATATGATGCAGTCAAGGTCTTCCTGCGTATGCCACGCCCACCACCACCAGAGATGCCTGAATCTCTGAAGAAGAAGCTGGGTGTGACTGGTGCGCAGTGAGGTTGCATAGATGTTATACGGTTAAATATAGTGCAAACAGAATATTGAACGAATTAACGCAAATTGTATAGAAAACAAGATAAATAAAATAAACATACATACAAAAAATTTAAACACTTCATTAAATCATTAATTAGGGGCTAAAGATTACGGCATACACGTTAGATATTTTTTTTTTTTCAATATTCAATAATTTAAAAATTGCGCGCCATTCAGTGCATACAGGGCTGCACAGAATAATGTTAAATGGTCACCCTAAAGATTAGATGTCTTTGGAGCGCGTTTCAAATGTTTTGACAACACATTTAGACAAAAGTTAAAAATAATTATTAGCTCAAGTACATTTAACTTTAGCCATAAATCTTAATAAATATTAATCAAAGTCAGGTTAAAAATTTTAAAGAGATTATTTTAAAAATAATTTAAGCCAACATTATATAAAGAGCAGCGTAGCATAACAATTCTTACGTCGCCCACCTGCTGTTAAAAATAATTTATAAAAACCCTGATCAGCAGACACGTGGAGTATTTACCGAAAGTTCAGAAGTGTTTTCTTTTAGCAAGGTTACTTAAGTAAAAAATTATATTCGATATGCTTGGCCGCTTTAAGTTCCGAACTTATTTAATAAGTTAAGTTATTTAACACATAATAATTTATTATCTTTGAACTTGATTATCGAAACTGTTTGTTTTTGTCTACTATTTATACAAACCGTTAGACAATTACCGTATACTGTCGAAGAAGCCGTTTAAAAAATATTGAACCCTTGCCAATTATGTGCTCATCATTTGTCAAGGTCAGAAATAGTTTTGTTTTATATTTGATGTATTACGTGACTATTGGGATCGAGATGCAAAAGATGCAGCCTATGTGTGTCAGACGAGTTAGGGAGTTACGTGCCAGGAATACTAAAAACTTGGCGAAATATTAAATAATTTGATATAAAAATGCGTGTGCTTCAAGTTTTGCATTGCAGTTTCGAATGCAACTTTGTTCAAAATGCTACTAAAGGTGCGTTGTAATACAGAAAACCGAATCGAATCGGGTTATAGTTTTGCATTTCAATAGGTAATTCCATTAATTGCTGCTCTGGGTGCTATTCATGCCGAGACACCTCTAAGAGCTCCATACGCTCCAGCTGGCTGGCGTCCACGTTTGCCTTTTAATTTACCGGATGAGTTCTTGCCACCTGTTGGCTCCACCGTAGAAATCAGCAAAGCACGTGTAGTGCATGCTGGCACGATTAATGTACCCCAGGATAATTTGGAAAAGTCATTGGCACCAAGACCGGTGGTACAATACGGACCACCACCAACAGATGATGATGTCTTTAAAATAAACTATCCCGAAGAAGAAGATGTCCCAACAGGAACCGAGTTGCCATCCAACATTAAGGAGGGTCGTTATTATATAGTTTCGCCCGATAATAAACTACAGCGAGTTCTTTATCGTACGGAAGATGCCGCAGGCAATGACTTTACGGCACAATTGAGATACTCTTCTGTGGGTGAGTTGCAGGATCCGGTTTATAAATATAATAAACAGGGACACTTGGAGCGAGTGCTGAAGTAATTAATTTGTATTGAAAATCTTTATTTGCTACAAATATTCGGTAGTAAAAACTTGAATTAAAATCTTTTTTTTAATTTTTCTCAGAGTTTGTACTTTAATAAAAACTTTTTATTTTTCTTTTCATCAATTGTAAAAATCGTTAAAAATTTAAAAAACTATAATTTTTACTTTGTTTTATACAAAAATGCTTCTTTATTCATTATCATTATCATTATACACAAAAATCTCATTTGTTTTCGTACACATTATGCTTAAAAAAATAATCCATTTTCGAATGTGGTCCAATGCATTTTTCATTAAAATTAAATACAATTCTTATTGTATATATGTATGTGTGTGTATAAATGCGTGTGGGTGTTTGTATGTGTGAATGTGTGTGTGTGTGTGTGTCTGTAACTTTGTGAACAGACACAAAATGAAGGCGCTTAACAAAACAAACGGCAAAATTACAAAGTGAGACATGGAACATGAAACATAGGCATAGGCATAGGCGGAGAACGTGGAAAATGGAATATGGAACAACGGGAACATTGGACATTAGAACGCGCCTGGCTATGGCAAAATGGCAGCGTTCCTCTAAGGAGACAGATAGAGTGTGAGAGAGAGAGAGAGAGAGAGAGAGTGTGAGCGTAGTAGACTGGTGTGTTAGAAGAGATGCGCCTGACAAGCAAAGTGCATGCCAAGCTGTTATCACCGCTTTACAGATACTTTATTCTTTTAATACTCGCGCTAGTTAAGCGATTAAAACAACGATTATATAGACAAGTATAGCTACAGGGTCGACTTAAACTGGAAAACACTAGAAGGTAACGCCCTCTCAACAATCTCCCTACTGATACCCATTGAATTTACCCTGCTGCGCATTGCTATCATAGCCGCCAGCATTGCGTCCATTGCCATTGCCATTGCCGTTGCCATTGCCCACCTGCTCGTAGCGAATGGTTGGACGATAACCATTTTGATCAGCCTCATATTCCACAATCTGTTTGCGGCCATCGGGCAGCAGGACGTAGTAACGGCCAACGGCCAGATCACCATCGCGAGACTCCATATGACCGAAATCATTGCCAGACTCATAATCCTGGACATCATATTTGAACTCATATTTTGCCGGACCATATTGCTCCTCATCGCGCTGTCCGTAGCCACCACCATTGCCGCCGCCATAGCCGCCGCCGGCACCACCGCCATTCTGTCCCTTGAAGATCGCGCCGGTCAGTGCTGGTGCTCCATACTGACTCTGGGGCAGGGGTGCGCCATAACTGTTGCTGGGTGCGGCGCCACCGCCGTTGCCTGTACGCTGTGGTGGCAAGTAGTTGTTGTTCGGTGACTGATAGCTCTGGGTGGGGGGCAGATAGTTGTTGGTTGGAGCCTGTGGCGACTGATTGGGTGGCAGATACTGGTTCTGGGGCACCGGTGGCTCCGCTTGCGTCCAGGCGGCTAGGCAGACGAGCAGCGCAATCGTTGTAAAGCACTGCAAAGTTACAGAATGAATCTATTAAATGCTGGAAATAGTCTCAGGATTTCAAATCAGGCAACAAGTTAGAAGGACAATCTATGAAACACTAAGAGATAAGATATGTTTAAATTCTCAATTGCAAATAGCACAGAGCATGCCTCTGCTTAGCACTCAGATAAATTGAATAGTAGAAGAATACTAGAAGTATATTTGTTTAATTCTATTTTAGTTTTAGTTTATGAACCATGACTGACTCGGAGGAGGGCGCCTGGATACCCTGGTTCTGTAAGCAGCGGGGACACGAGTTTTTCTGCGAGATAGACGAGGACTATATACACGACAAGTTTAATTTGAACTTTCTCGACTCGAATGTCAGCAACTATCGGCGCGCTTTGGAAGTCATTCTAGATTTGGACACGGGATCTGGTTCGGATGCACCGCCCGAGGCTGAGCTGGAGCAGTGTGCCGAGAAGTTATATGGCCTTATACATGCACGCTTTATATTGACCAATCGTGGCATTGAACTCATGATGGAAAAGTATCAAAGAGGCGCCTTTGGCTCCTGTCCTCGGGTCTTTTGCCAGCGTCAACCGGTGCTGCCCATTGGCTTAAGTGATAATCCTGGCGAGGATATGGTGCGTGTTTTTTGCCCAAAGTGCAATGATGTCTACGTGCCCAAGTCCGCACGGCATGCCTCTATAGATGGCGCCTTCTTTGGAACTGGCTTTCCACACATGCTGCTCATGGTGAAGCCTGAAGTGCGTCCCAAACGGGGCAAGCAAAAGTTTGTGCCAAGGTGGGTTCAATAGAGCTGGAGAGCTATTGATAGTATCGATCAAATAATAAACAAAATATTTTCGATAATATCGAATTGATTGTTTTCTAGCTCTATTATAAAAGTATTCAATTGTGAGTTAGCTTTAAAGCACATTTCCTAGTTAATTTCCGTCTAATTTCTTAATTCTTTTCTAGACTTTATGGCTTTAAGATACATCAGTTTGCATATCGCCCCAATGCCGATAATATCAATCTTTTAAAGGAGCATGCACAGGTGGATGCGGAAAGTGCCTAAAAGCCCCGTGCTGAATTCTAAAATTGTTTGATCCCATGACCAAATTATATGTATACCTATATAAAGTAACCGTTAATGTTGTCTTTTGTCTTTCTTTTTTTCATAAAAAAAAAGAGTCTCATTAAAATTATATTCATAATTAGCCATGCTATAGTCTATTTGCAGGCCCTTGTGCAATTGTTTATGCACATTGTTTATAACTAAATAATGATTATGCTTTGTTTTGTCGTTTAGGTGTGTTATATGCAAATCTGTGGAAATTGGGTCGTCGTTATTTTGGCTGCTGAATCTGTGTGGCAAAGTGAAGGGCTGAGCAGGTGACTTGCAATAACTGATTTGGAATGTTAAGTATACGCCTAGTTAATATGTCAAGTCTTTGGTTATAAAGTGGGTGACTAGCAAATGACTTAGGCAGAGAACTTCCGACAAAGGAAGGGGAATGTACAAATATATCTAAATATTATTATAATTCTTCGCTTTAATGATCTTGCATCAAATCTTACTTCTATAAAAGCAGCCAGCTTTAGTATTGAATTAGTTAATGATCATTTAATAATACAATCCTTATTTTATAGCTGCCAAAAACAAAAGACTTAAGCAACAAACTTGCGTTTTGCACTTGAGGAATTTTAAGTCTTCTCTTCCTGGCAGCTTCCGTTTGCGTGTAATTTGTTTTTGCTGCAAGCGTTGGGCTCTAGACTTCTGTGCATAAATTATGCAATTTTTTTTTGTCTATACTACTACTTATTTTTATTGCGAGTGCAAGACCTTCAGTGACTTTCATGCTTCATTGCCTTTTTAAATACTAGAAAACCCATTTTGTGTTGTTTTGTATTTGTTGCTATTTAGTTTCTATCGTCCCTTGCCAATCTTAACTGTGCTCTCCATATTTGGGCATGAATTCAAATGAATTTGTTGAAAGTACAAGTCTGTTAATTTATGCAATGCCAGATGAATAAGCAGCTGCGTTTGGCCAGTTACTTTTTGGATATCACAAAACATCCATCAACTAGCCTCCACTACGCTTATTCTAAGTATATATACTTTAACTGGCTGTGGTGCCTAAAATATTATAATAATTTAAATTTATTTAGGGCGTCGTCAGATTAAAATGAGTTTCAAACAGAAGCCGCTAACAATTTATGGCAAGCTGCTGATAGTTAGTTGGACACATCAATTTATAATAAAGTCATAAAAATTACTATGGTAATATGCAAATTTTGTTTGTCGAATTTGCTGTGAATTTGTTTGATTAATTGTGATCTTGAACTTGGACTGAGTTTTTGACATTTTTCTAGGTGTTGCGCCACACAATTAATAATTTATTGAGTTGATTGATTAATTAATTGTTTAAAAAAGTTTTGCTTTTTTTTGAAGAAATATCAATGCTATTTAGCAATTTATTTTACAATTGTTTTTCAATTGTAAACCAAAGAAGAATTTCAAAAATATTTTTTTTAGCTTTAATATAGTTAGAAACGTGCAAAGTGTTTTTTTTTTTTTAAATTTTTGCTTTAGTTATTATATTACAATTGCTTTTCAATTGTAAAATCGAGCACGTTTTTGAAAGATCAATATGGAAAGTTTGAGGAAATTTTGAGACTCATAAAATTTGTTTTGTAACTTTGTGTTCCCTTGTTTATAATTTAATAATTTAATTTAACTCTCAAAAAAATTAAAATTCTTAAATCTGCTCTCTATGTTTATCTAAACACAATATTTGTTATGACAGCGGCTAAATTCTGTTTATAGTAACATATATCGCAGATTTTAGTTGCATTAGTGCCTTTCACACTTGTTGCTTTCTGTTCACATCCTGTTGGCAGGACACATCACAGCTCACACCACTTTTGCACTGACAGTCCATATATGCTTAGCATATTGGATATTGAATTAAATTCTATACCTTCATTTTGTGTTGTCACTTGCTTGGCTTTTTGTACAAAACACACACGAAACTTTTTACTGCAAACTCGGCAACAGTAGCTTTGTTATTTCAGGGATTAGTTGGTGTTCTTCTTGCGAAGATGGTTGACTTGATTGTGATACTGAAACAATTTCGTAGGCCAGTATTTATATTTGAAATGTGCTGCATTCGCAGTCGCAGTCTCAGTCGACGTCGTCATCAGCAGCAGCAGCGGCAGAAGCAGCAACAAATAGCGCGCCAAATTTTCGTATCTTATATTTTTTTTGTCTTTCATTTTAATTTTTTTGGAAGTTTCAAAGAGCGCGAGCTTCAAAGTAAGTAGCACTGCAAAGCAACACACAAAAAAACATTACAAAATAATGCAAAGCAACATCAACAACAATAACGAAAACAATAACAACAACAACAACAACATCTACTCTCCGCTCTGCTCGTGAGGAGATCCAAAAGCAAAGCAACCGCTTTAGTGTTATAGTAAACTAGTTACTTTTAAATTGAAGCGCCAAACATTTGACGATTTGGATGATGATGATGTACTGTGGGATCAATAACTGAAAAGTTGATAAAAAATAAGTTATAGCAAGTAAGAATTACCCTAGAGTTACTGATCCCTATTTAAGAAACGTATTTGAGTCGATTATATAAAAAAACAAGAAAGAAACGGCTATCTCCGGCACGCCGAAGCTATATACCCTTGCAATGGTCTCCTAGGAAACTTTGGTTTTGATATCTTGAAAAAAAAAGAAGTTATTCATACGAGCACTTTTTGACCGATTGTTCCGATAGGAGCTACAAGATATAGTGGTCCGATTTGTTAATTCTACATCGATATGCTAAGTTTGCTACATACAAAAACATTTTATGAAAATGAAGTGTCTTCGATTTTTCCTTTATAGCTATATGATATAGTGGTCCGATCGGGCTGACTTTAACATACAAACTACATACATTATCAATCTTCATCTGTGCCAAGTTTCATAAAGATTGCTTAAAGATAAAGCCAAAAGAATAGAAACAGACGGAAAGACGGTTATGGCTATATCGACTCAGCTCTTCGTCCTGACCAAGAATATTTACTTTATGTTGTCGGAAACGTCTCCTTCTATGCGTTACACGAGGCAAAATTATAATACCATTTTGCAAGGGTATACAAAATATTTTTGTTATTATTATGAGCCCTATGATCACAAAAAAAAAATATTTTTAGCGCTACTGAAAATTGTTTACAGGACAGTGTTATTAAAATATTATGTTAGACATAAATTTGAATTATACGTCTTTGATCACAAGTTTCCTAATTTTCAACCAATTCAACTCAAATAATCGTCGTTGTACACAGAATTGATTGGGAACTACTGAAAAATAAATTATAAAAATTAGTGCGAAGGAAAACATCTGACTAATTGGCGATCAATGCCAAATTTAATGATTTTTAAAGAATATTTAGATTGACAGGCATATATATTTTGAACCATATTATATATATATTATTTAAAAGGTAAATTTATCTCCTTTCATAATGTGTATAGAAAAAAATTAAGTTTAAAAGGGGACCCAGAAAACGTTTTTTGGACATAAAATTTCAAGTGTGCAGTAGGATTACAATATAATTATGGTCATTTTCTAAAACATAAAATTTGTTTCGCAGTGTTTTTTATGGAAATTATTGAATGAATTTTTTTCAGGAATTTAAAAGAAATCGAAATATCGACCAATAAGATAATCTGATCGACATTTTTGGTAAAACATCGAAAAAATTCCTAAGCGACGAGAATATAACCCTAAATATTGACAGGAATGTATCCGAATATTTAGTTGATATGGGTTTTTTAATGGGCTTAAATAATAACACAGAACACACTTATTATTAATATATGTATATTTGTTATGATCTTAAAAATGAGTCTAGTTTGAAGAACATTAAAATTATCTATTATTTTATAATTCATTTTGAATTTGTTTATTTATAATGTCTTAAATATTGATTCCATATACATCAAAGGTATTTGATTAAAAAATAATCCAAATATACTTAATTTTTAAGCTATTATTTAATCTTTCTTAAGCAATTTTTCGTTCATATTTTCATTCATTCTTTATTCATCTAATGTTATTTTTTTATTTATTAATTAAAGCCAAAAGCTTCCACTGTGCAACATAGAGTGAAGATGAGCGCCGTACATTCAAATAAATGAGCAGCGCGGGAGTAATACGTTTCTAGGATGCATTTACCCATAACCCGAAGCACAAACTAATACCTAGACCCATGCCCATACCCCTGCCCAATTCCAAGCCCGTATATGCCATAAACATTTGTTGTTGTTGTTGTTGTTGTTTCATGTAATAGCAAAAACAATTATTTGTAATGGGATTAGTCATGCAGCTGGCGGTGGCATCAGAGTGGGAGCAACAGCAACAACGAGGGAGAGGAGGCGGCTGCAGGTGAGCGGAACTGGGTCTGAGTCTCTGCCACTGGGTTGCCTGCTGCTCCACGCATCTTCATTGCCTCGGCTCTGGCTCAGTCAGTCGTGTGGCAGCATTCGCAGCAGCAGCAGCAGCAGCTGAAACGAAAGACTTAAGGCGCGAACTTGCGCACATGAGATTTACAAATGTGTTGTTAAAAAAAAATAAAAAAAAAACTTACAACTTATTAAACAAAAATGTTGTTATTTTGTTGCATTTTTGCTTTGCAATTTGACAACAAATTAGCTTATTTTAGTACAGCTTTGTGTGTGGGCGTGGGAAATTTTCCATGTTTTTCTGTTTTTACGATCTTTAATCTATTTGAAAATTTAATGAGCCCACTGGGAGGCTGAGAGAGTTATGCTAAAATGATCAGATGCTGACATGGATTAGGTTTAGGTAATGTGTGCAATTGAAATGTGAACTAAGTGCTTATGGCTCTCATAGAATGGCGAAAGAAATAAATAAAAAAGTAGATCAAGATTGGGGAATGTTTAATGTGAAATAATTGCTTAAATAATTGCTTAAGTATTTTCTCTTAAAAACTAGAAAAAAGAATATGTATGTGCCAAATAATTATAATTATTAATGATATACAATGTCTAGTTTATTCTTGAGTTAAATTTGGGTGCGATTAAAAGGATTAATTGCTAGTCTGTCTAAAGGTGTGGAAGTTGCTTTTGAAGGTCGCAATATTTGTATTTATTTTTTTTGCCAATTTCAATTGCATAAAACAATAAAATGACCTAACAACAATAATAGTGAAAAAAACATAATGAGCACTTCAGAAATTGTAACAAATTCAAATAAAGCTCATTGTCTAGTATTATTATTGCCTTATTTATTCATATTCAACTAGTGGGCGTAGCATTTATCACGATTTTTTCAAATACTTTAAATGCCGTTAAGTTGCAAATGGTTTTTTTTTTTTTTTAATTCTTTTTTTTTTTTTGCCCTTTTGGCACAGTCTACAATACAAAGGCTTTGTATAAATGCGTAAAAGTTATTATTGGCAGTTTGTCAAAATTTAATTTTTTTTTAGTTTTTTTTTCGTGCACATTATGTTTTTTTTTTTAATTTTATTATTATGGCACAAGCAGAGGCTGACTTTCACATTTTAATGCTGAGTTTTTTAAGTACAATGACTTATTAATTATGAGACTCTAAATATTCAGGGTACGCTATATTTTTGAAAATTGAGTTGAAGGATTTTTGTTTTAAATAAATAGAAAATAAGAAAAAGTAGCTATACTATCGATTGAAACTGCTATGAAGAGTTTTAAATTATTTAATATTAAATAATTTAAGTAAACTCAAAAAAAAGTGTACATCCAATTGTGGAAAACTGACATCAGTGGTTGGAAAAACAGGATAGAAATAGTGCCATAGAAATTTTTTATGCCCTGTAGATTTAATTACCACAAAGTGAAGAAAATGTTGTAACTCTGGCAGATAAAATTTTCTGTTTTATTTATTTTATTTAATTATTTCGAGAACTCGAGGAAACTTTTTCTACAAAACATGGAAAAATCTATAATTTTATGTCCAAAATAAAAAAAATCCGTTATTTTTTTAAATTCGAATAAAAAAATTACTTTACTTTGGTTAAAGAAATAAGTTAACATATTTTGTAAAAATTTATATTGAGCATAGAAAATTTTCTGCAGGTTAATGAATTTTATATTCATTTCATAGAACACCTGGATTTCATATTGTAGAAAATCCATACTTCCGATTATAAGCCCATAATTTTTTTCGTTTATTCATATCAAAGAAAATATATTCGTACTCTGGAAATTTTCACTTCTTTGTAGAGATTTATACTCTGTATAAATGTATTAGTAATCCTATCCGACCGATTCCGCTACTTTCTGTAGCAAAATGAAGTAAAATCAAGATAACCTTATATGAAGATTTTTTAATGCTGTTTAGGAATATATATTCAATGTGTTACTCAGTTTATGATAAAATCATAATACCATTTTCTTGTTATAAATAATTAATAAAAGAACTTTAAAAATGCCATAACGAATTCAATTGAAAGAGAAGTAATTAAATGAAATAATCAATGAAAATATCAAGGTTTAATTATTAATTGCTTAGGAAATGCCAAACTTTGATATAGAGCAACAAAATTTGATATTCATACACTTTAACAAATGTTGACCTAAAGAAATTGCAAGTAATATACTGACCTTGTTTATGCTTGAAATATCTGTCTGAATATTAAATAACAACTTTAAACAAAATTTGTATAATTAATGTTTGCAAACATGCCAAATAACTAAAACATAAAAATAAAATTGATATTTCGTTTGAATTAAAGAAAACTAAAAGACAATTTAGCTCCGTCATAAACGAAATTCATATTCAATAGCACTTCATACACATATGTACATATCTCAATAAAAAAAACATTTTGTGTAATCATTTTTGAGCACATTAAAAAATCATTTAATTTCCTGCATACTTTTATAATACAAAAAAACAAATAACAAACGTGCAACATTTTACCGGCTAATTTACATTGAACGTGCCGTGCCACACAAGCTGATGATGCGCCCCAAGTTTAAGATGAGACAAGATCAGGCCAAATCTTGAATCTTGAATACATATTGTAATTTTTGTTTGACTTTAGAGAGGTTACCTTGAAATACATATTTCAGTTTTGTTTACTTTGTAACCTAGAACGCTGACGAGTGGAACGTATCATTTAAATTAAACTACAATAATTATAATTGATGCAGTCAGTGCCCGCACACTGAAATCAATTAAGGCATTTCCATCTAAATTGCGGCGCACTTCAATGTGCTCGATGATTATGATGACTTGCAGCTAAGGAAAGCCAGAGGGGGGAATTCATTTATAAATATATTTAAAACTGCATTAGCATAAGCTTTACAAGGACATAGAATATTTGGTGAGCGAGTTTTATAGATACAGGGTAAATAGCTTTGTTTTCTTTGGTGAAAAAAAGGGAAAATATTCTAATTGTAATTAATTATTTAATTATTTAATGACAAGCCAGTAGAGTGTGCCAGACAGCTGTAAACTGAAAATTACTGTTATTTTTTATAAGTTAACAAATTTAATTAATAAATGAAATATGCCTGCAATGAGGTCAGAGTGACATTTTTGCCCTAACTGAAACTCGGTGTGCAAACATGGCAAATTATTAATAAGATTAGATAATAGGATTAATGGACACTTTTAAGTTCTGCTCGTTATTAGAAAAAAAACATCTTTCTAACTCACTGTACTCTGTTCCCAAGCCAAACTTTTATAAATAAACTTACTACTCATGATATTTCGAATGCCAACATTATTAGTTGTTACTACACTAAACGCTTTGTATTCTAATGATTGCCAAAGAATATCCAATTTAAAAATAAATCTTTCATAATTTTAGTTATAATTGTTATACCCATTAAAAATGGATTAATGCGGGTCATAAAACTGTGCAAATATATGTAACAGGCATAAGGTTGTATTAGCAGTACTAGCCCTCCCGGCGGGCGTAGCTACGTTCCTGCTCAAAAAAAAAAAAAATAAAAATCAAAACACAAACGAATCGCATTTTACTATGTAACTATGTATGTTCCAGCATGTTCATACAATTTTCAAATCCATTTTTCTCCATTTTCCGATATACTCTTGACCAAATATTCAACCTACAATATATTAGGAGGGTACCGAAAAATTGTAGGATTATAGCTTCTACCGTTTGGACTGCTCGTGAGTAGGCAATCAGATTGCAAATTTCATCATTATCGGATATTAAACACCGAAGTTATCGAAGAAAACAATTGTTCATGCATTCAGCAACCTCAGCCAACTGCCATGCAACTGCTTTTTGAACTGCTTTGCACTGCTTTATTTATGTGTGTATGTTTATAGTATGTATATATATATGTAGGGTATACGGTGTAGTCGAGCTTACTCGACTATAACATTCTTACTTGTTGACCCAGATATGTTAATATTTGATTTACACGCTGTATCCATTAAAATGGATAATAAAACTGTGCAAAGGTATGTAACAGGCAGAAGCAGGCATTTCCGACCCAATAAAGTATATATATTCTTGATCAGCTTAAGTAGCCATCTGACCATCCGTCTGTATGAATGCACAGATCTGAGAGAATAAAATATCTAGAGATACCAAAATATGGACATAGAAAGGCCTCGCCTGTATTCCAAAATTATTTTAATAGTTTATACAATTTTGTATTCTTGAATAATTGTAAGTGATTTGTACAACGTATATTAAAAAATTTTTCGAGATTATTTTAAATAGATTCTTTGTTAAGTCAACTGATCAGTTTGATCATCTAAGATATTTTTGTACGATATACAGGTTACTAAAATCATAGGCATGCACTCGATTCTGAAGATGCTGTTATTAAGTATAAGAATCTATTTTTGTTGATGTTGATGTTGATGTTGTTTATACTGACAGCATTCTTCATTCAGTTGCTTGAAGGTCGACAAATGCTGCTGCATTTTGGCAGAATCAGAGTAAAAGCTGCTCGACTTGAGTGCCTCTGGACCTATGGCATTTTCAGACTTGCTTGGTTTATGGCAGCCCCAAGTCTCAAAAAAAAAAAAAAACCAATTCATATACCAAACGCAACTGCAATGCACTCCATAAAGTAATTACTACATACTCTGTAGCAACTGCAAAAATTAGTTGCTAAAGTGCTCGGCATCAATAATTAAAATATGTACATCAATTTAAACCTGAAAGCCAGAACAATTTTGGCTTACCAGCTTAAGTACTCGCTCGCATTTGGGTAGCACATCTATTGACAAATGTCGGGCATTTGATTGATGTGGCACACAAAATAGTTTGTAAGCAATTTTTGGTTTTTTTGTTGGGACAATAAGTTGGTGATGGGTCGTGTTTGGGTTAAGTTAATACCATATAAAACACGCATGGCATACAAATATGTGGGAAATGGTTGTGGTTATCTAAATAAGAAGATCCCGCCTGTTTTTATATATTTATTTGTAAATTTAGTAGCAAAGGTTTGATTACTTAAATGTATTATAATTGTTCTTAAGTTGCGTCGTGGTTGCGAACGTCGCTTCGCAGCGTCGTTGAACTCTTTTCTCTCGACCTTTCACCTCGGACTCTAGATCAGAACTGCTCGTCATATACACCTCGTGTCGTGGTAACCGCTCAGCTGAGCCGTGGTGGGTAGGCTTAGCAAGGTTGCCAGACCCATCCCACAAATATTATAATATAAAAATGTTAAAAGTTTGTTTATAATTTTGTTTCATAACTAAATTTTATGTTTTACAATTTAAATAGATTTTATAAAATGGATAAGTTCATAGAAAATTAAACTAGAGCAAATATTGCTTAAAACCCGTTTAAAGAAGATTTAAATGTCGATTATTTCATCTAATATTTTGACATACATATGTATATGTGAGAAAAAGGCTGATCCTACCTAACTACTAGAAAAATTTGCTTAAAGCGGAAAAAAGATTTGCATTATTAAACTGAACAATTTATGTCCAAATTGAAAACACTCTGAAATATATGTATTTGAGACGGGAATATATTGGAAAATTTTAAGTAAGTAGTTTTTAGACCATCTAACTTCGGTACTAAAATCACATATTTTCGAACCCATCTCCCATCACTAGTACATAAAGCATAAATATATCTCAATGGTTAATGTGTACCTGCGTCTGAGCACTGCAATTTTGTGGGCTGCACTATGGACGCGCTTCAGATTTATTTATGGCCCAGTCACTCATAAAAATAGTTCCCACTATTAGAAAAAAAAACCCAATATTGTCAATGGGAGGCGCAACAACAACAAAAACAACAACATCAAGTTGGCAACTCATTTGGCGAGAAGGCTGACTTCTACAAGGCAATGTTATAGGCAGTCAAGTTTGCTAAATTGAAATGATTATTTTTTTTTTTTTGGCTGCCTTTGTTGCACGTTGCACTTAGATGCTGCTGGTGCTGCTGCTGTTGCACAACCTGCGGCCGATGCCGCATGCTGCTTGAGCAACATTAGAAGGTGCGCGTGCGTGTTGTTGTCTGTGTTCAGGAAACCTAATTGAATATCGCCTTTAGGATGGCAATTTGTACACGGTTGCAGTTCAATGAATGGTCCATTGTCTTGGCCATGTTGCCAACTTATCTATGAGTTTGTTTTTGTTTTGAATTCTTTCTAAGCTAATCCGCTTGCCAAACACATACTCAGGCACACATGTGTTTGTGCTGGCAACTTGACGCCACTTGTAAGAACAACTTGAACTCAAAGCGAGATCTAAAAAAAAAATGCTATATACATCCTATTTGCCACACTGCGTGGGGGTCATACACATAGCATTGTTTTATTTTTGATTGGCATTTGTACGGCCTACCCACATCCAAAAGTCGAAAATTATATCAGCACATGCTCATCAACAAGTACGAGATGTATAAATAATTATTACGATACTTGCGTCAGTCATTAATATATTGATAAACACTTTGCTCTGCTCACCAATAAAAACTACAACTTCCGCCTCGATGATGCCACCAGACAAAAGATCAGACAATATGTATATTATTTCAATACGTATTCATTTACGAGTACTCGCACAATTCCAAATCTACCTATGCAATGTGTACTTATAAAGGTTATAAAGCTAACCATAACCACAACGGCCTCATCCTTAGCACATTGACATTGAAAACCAACAACGAACACGAAGACGACTTCGATGTCGATGTAGACGTCGACAGCATAGGCCATACAAATTAAATTTTTTTTTTTTTCTACTTCAATTAAATTGAACTTCAGGTTAGACACAGTGGTCTCAAAAAGGGTAAATTGTAAATTATGATAAATTTTATCAAGAATTTTAAAACTGAGTGGCTAGTTTGCACATGTTCCTGGCTATATCGAGTCAGTTTGATTTCCTGATATATAAACTTTATGAGGCCGCAGGCGTCTGCAAATATATGTATGTAAAGGCATAAAGAGGCATCTCCGACTATTTGTATTAGCAGTACTAGCCCTCCCGGCGGGCGTTGCTACGTTCCTGCTCAAAAAAAAAAAAAAATAAAAATTAAAACACAAACGAATCGTATTTTACTATGTAACAATGTATGCTCCAGTATTTTGATACAATTTTCAAACGCATTTTTCTCCATTTCTCGATGGATGCACATGGACCTGGGTATATCGAGTCAGTTTGATTTCCTGATATATAAACTTTATGAGGCCGGAGGCGTCTGCTTCTATGGGTTACACATGTCGTGGAAAAATTATACTCGAAATAGGCTTTTGTAAGGGTATGAAAATGTTAGGACGATAGAAAAATACATCCAGGGTTGACCTTTAGTACCTGAATAAATGGTTCACAAAAAAAAGGTCTTCTCATATAAAAGTAAAGGTTAGGATAAAAAAAATAGTCGGGTGATGATATATTAGGCGATTTCTGTCAATGTCCCAGAAAATGTGTTTTATTAAAATATACATGAATTTTTACGACTGAAAGAATAGCTGCTTTCCTGGTTTTGGTCTAAATTCTAGAATTCCTGATTACAAATTTTTAAAACTTTTAAATTAAAAGTGCTAATATGAGAACAACATCATTTTCTGGAATACATTTCGTGTGCACAATGTCTGTGCATCATAAAAAATACTAAACATTTTTTTTAATTTTCGACTTCTGAAAACATAATTTTTTCGGTTAAAATTTATTAAACTTCCGTTATTGTTTACCTCTACTGGAGATGTGTTTATTCTCGTTATTTAATTGTCATTTACTCGAAATTATTAAAGATGTTTGCAATAGATGCCAAATTTGTAAAGATTATATTATATTATATTATTATGAAAGCAGTTCTTCAATTAGTGACAATCAGTTATATTAGAGTAATTAGACGAATATCAAATAAGATTTTCTTTAAATAAATAAACAGAAATACATATATATATTCATTTTATAATAAATTAAAAGCCAGTTAGCCAGTCCGGGAACCGTAAACACAAATACTGTTATATACATACATACACCTTCAAATAAAGCAGTGCAAATCACAATTTGAATGTCAAGCAGTTCAATTAGCACAATTAGCCAGTGACTGTGACTGTGACTGTGACTGCTTCTGTTTGCATGAACTGTTTTCACAAAAATTATGGGCTTTCATTATCCAATCAATATGATGTCAAAAATAAGTATGGTATACAGGAACCTCCCAAATTTAGTGACTCTTATTGTTTTAGTCTCCGTTCAAGGCCAAATCGATGTGGCTATTGATCCTGATCAAAAATACATGATACATACTTTATATGGTCGGATATGACTGTTACAAACATTTGCATTATTTTATTACCCCCATTTACCCATTTTTAGTGGGTTCAGGGTATAAATATCGAATTATTATACCCTTTCAAAAGGGTAATGCAGTGAAGGAGATCCACTCCAAGAAGTATATATATTCTTGATCAGGACGACGACTTTTTGGATTTATCTTTGAGCTACCTTGATGAAACTTGGCACGGATTTATTGTGATTATGTATGTAGCTTGTATGTAAAAATCGGGCCGATGGGATCACTATATCATATAGCTGCGATAGGAACGATCGGTCCAAAAAATTGTTTTTTAAGTTATCAAAACCAAACTTGGCATATCGATATAACATAGTATTATTATCTAACTAATCCAACTAAGTTTCATCAAAATCAGACTACTATATCTTATAGCTTCCATAGGAACAATCGGTCGAAAAGTGCTTGTATGAAAAACTTTTTTACTTTTTATGATATCGAAATCAAACTCAACAATTCGATGTGGAAATATGATTTGTACAATTTTCCCAAGTTTGATCAACATCGGACCACAATATCATATAGCTGCAATAGAAACAATTGGATGAAAAATGAGTTTTTATATGCAAAACTTTTTTGATTTTCAAGATATCAGAACTAAACTCACCACATCGATAGAGAAACACGTTCTGTACTTTCTAATAAAGTTTGACTGAAATCGGACCACTATATCATATAGGTGACATAGGAAAAATCGGTCGAATATTCAAACTTTTCTTAGAAGACCATTGCAAAGATATATAGCTTCGGCGTGCCGAAGATAGACGATTCTTTCTTGTTTTAAATTGATACCATATAATCCTTATAATAGAACGGTAGTTTATTAAATCAATTAATGAAATATGACGAACGTTCTTCAAATCAAGAAAAAACTTACATAACAGACTGATTTTTGAATTTTATATTTTAAGAACAGCTTTATTTATCAGTCCAATCTCCTTATTAATACTTTATACTTACTTATTGACAATAAATATAATTATAATATCATAATTATGAATCGATAACATGTTCGCTAAACTTTCAACATTCTTAATGATTTATTAATGAATTGTCATTACTCATATTTCACATTTCGTATTTCAACAACAACAATTTTTTGCCCCACAGTGCAGCAACAAAACAGCATAAACTGCGGGCTCAATTTCGTATGCAACTGTTCAGAAAACAATTAACGAATCATAATTAACAAAGTTTATTAAACCAAAAAGCGAAAACAATAGCCGAAAAAAAAATGTGTGTAGTTAACTTTAAGATATTGTAATGGAATTTTATGAACTAATAACAAAAGTCTGCTAAGCTTACACAGCTTTGCTTTAAGCTATTGTTGGAAAACAAAAACAAAATAAAAAACGCTTTCGTTTTTTTTTTGTCCAAAAAATATGCTGATGATTGTGCAAGAGTCCATCCAGACTTAAGATTGTCTATGCAACAGTTGATTCCAACTTTTGCCTAATAGAACACGTCGCGTTATGCGCATTAACAGTACTGTCTAAAAGTTATGGGATCCCAGTTCCAACAACAATTCAAAATTCGTTTCATTTGCATATGATGATGATAATCGCTTGTGGAGCAACACAGTCCAGTCACTTCTCTTCTTCTGTGAGGTTGCCACTATCACGAAAGCAATTTGCAGCAGTTCGTCGAGATCTTTGTTTAAACTTTAAAGTTGTAGACAAGTGTCGATCAATCATTATCACTTGGTGGTGGCAAAATGTCAAGGCACATCCTTACCATGCAGTTTATTTATTAATCCGCATACTCGTAGTACTCATACTAGTGTGTAGAATGTCAGACAATCTACAGCACTTCATTATGAGCTGGCAAATATTGAAAGCTGTCGCTTTTAATATGCCAAAAAAAAAAAAAAATGCTGCTGGGCATTATTATTATGAGTTTTAAATATGTGTGTTTACACGACAAGTACTTATGATGATAATGTAAGTGGAAGCTGTGTTTGCGTTTATGTCGTTTGATTTTTCATTATTACATTTTAACATTATGCTTTCTTAAGTGATTTTTTTTGGGTTTTAGTTATTATCTTCATGATAAAGCAATTGTGAGAACTCCACATCAAAAAAGTTTGATAAGCTATCAACAACTTCACTATAAGTTCATCATCAATCATTCAAGTAAATGGTAATACTATATAGTAGATAAATTGTTTCATAAGTTTTGTTAGACAGTTTGAGCTATTTTAAGCCTGAGGACTCAATACAATCCGCTGTCTTGATAAAAACTGAAAACCAAAAATGCGCTGATGCAATATACAAAGTTGTGTGCGCGAAAACGAGATGACTATATGTAAATTTGAATTTCATCATAATGCTCAATATTGCATCATGCATGTACTCTTGTATGTGTGTGTTTGCAGCGAATGTGCGGCAAGAAACGAAATGAAAATGAAACGATCGTTGCTATTCAAAATGCGCAGCCGGCCGTTAATATTTGAACTGACTGCGTTCCTCAACAAACATATAATGCAATTTCTATACTTAATACGAAAATCAAAGTTACTTTGAGTCTAAATAATATAGGCTTACACTTTGCAAGCAACATACTTATATATAAATAATATTTCTTTGAATGTTTTCTTAATCTATTTTTTAATTTTTACACATAATTATAAGTGTAATATAAGCAGAAACTATCATTTTATTTTACCATGCTAACTTGCATTTATAAACTTATGCTTTTATTGTATTCTCTCTGTGCATAAACGTCGTGAACTGTTTGGCACTTGCTTTTTTATTTTTTGTGGAGCAATAATTTCAAATCAATTTAAATTGAATTGTGTGCACTGTCGGAGATCCCTCGCCCTCATCGTCATCATTGTGGCAATAGTTGCACAAAAAAAAAATAAACAACAATTAATTGTTTGGCCTTAAAAGTCAAGCGGCGGCGACTTTTACGCGAGGCACGGCCAAATTGTATCTGGCAGATACTTTAAGGCGATTAGTTGTGGCTCTAATTTCATTTTATTTTTGCAGTTGCAAAATATGTGCTTGCAATTTGCGATAACAGTTTACGGTGGCTGTTAACCTTGAGATTCAGATACATTTATAATATCAAATATATATTACCTGCTGTAACTAATTTTAATGAGCATATTTTAGTTTTGGCTTATTAAATACCTTATTGTAATGTGCCATAACGTTAAATTAATGTTACATCAAGTACTTTAAGCATTTTAAGCGGTAGAAAATTGAATATATGACTTTATGTTAAACTGTTTTGTATTATACAATTAATTTACAAAAACATTTAAATATAATTTTTAAGTTATTTATTTGTATATAAATCGATCGATAGTTTCGATATTTCAATAAATAAACTTCAATCAATTAACTATAGTTTGGATATTATTTAATTATACTATCGATTACACTAGTTTACAGCAAAAAAGGAGCTGGGCTCTCATATACTTTTTTTGATGTATTTTTGGGTGCTGATTTCAAAAATGCAAACCATTTAATTTTTCAAAGAATGGTTTTCGAGAAAACCGCGAATAGCTAGTTTTTTGGCAGTCTTTCGACTTATTTGTTCATATCTACATCAGATCTTATTTGATCTTAAATAATGTTACACAATTCAATAGATAATTGTATCCTCTTTCTAACGGTATGCCGTTTATGCGAATCGAATAAAAAAACAAAGCCATTATAAACTCTCGAAGTTGAAAAATGTGAACTTTTTTTGCATTTTTGAAAAATTGGTGAATTTCAATTGGTCTTTTAAAAATTTAAAAAAATTCGTTTAAATACTTTTTAAGATTTATTATGTTAGATAATTCTTTTACGAATATTTTAAGTATACATTTGTCCAAATCGGTCAGTAAATGTGATAGTTATTCAGCAATTAGTAAAAACACCCAAGAAAAAATTTACCCTGTTCATCACTTTTCCAGTTATATTTGGAGATGAGAAGTTTCAACTGACTAGAAACTTTAGCTATTGCGGAGATTTGAATGGATTGTTTGCTTAAAAAAATAATAAAAAAAAATAATTTGTATACTATCGATTATCCTATCGAATGTTTAGCAAAACTAGCCTGACTCTTAATATAAATTTGTTAGAGAATATCATAATTTTTTGATTTATTTTTAATAATTTACAATAATTTAATTGTTAATCTGTTATAAACCCAAATAATTATTTTGTATCATAGAATTAATTTACAGAAACATTTAAATATAATTTTTAAGTTATTTATCGGTATATAAATCGATCGATAGTTTCGATATTTCAATAAATAAACTTCAATCAATTCAATTTAATTATACTATCGATTATCCTATCGAATGTTTAGCAAAACTAGCCTGACTCTAAATATAAATTTGTTAGAGAATATCATAATTTTTTTGATTTATTTTTAATAATTTACAATAATTTAATTGAAAAAAATGTGTAACATAAATCAAATGCATAGTTGTTGCTTCCTTGAAGATGTTTTGTTATTAAATAGGACGCTTTGGCCTGTAGATGATGGGAATTGGAATTTTGGGGATGTGTTGTAACGCACAGTTGATGTTGTTGTTGTTGTTGTTGTTGTCTTCAGTCGCATCACGATTCGCGGACCAAAATTTATGTTTCTTCTTCTGATGTAATAATAATCATGTGCAGCTCACAGCTCACAGCTCCAGCTCAGAGCTCAGAGAGACAGACGACAGGTGAAAAATTGTTACAATTTGATGGCAAACGCTGATGCCGCCGTTGTTGCAGCAGCAGCAGCAGCAACAGAAGATGCAACAGAAGGTGCCAAGGGGTGGAGGAGCTGGGACTCGCCGTGGGGGTGGTTGTGGGATGACTTAAGCCTTAGTCTGTGGGTTGCATGCTTTTGCTTGTCGGCTGAAGTTTTTATTTTTATGTGACACTAAATTGTGTTTTATTGTTGTTATACGGTTTTTAGAATGCCATTTTTTTAATTTTATTTTTTATTTTTTTTTTTTGCGCTCTTCTGAGTAATTATATACATATATATGCAGAGGTAATAGGCGAATAACATGATTTACGATCGTGGCGGATTTGTTGCCCAAGGAGCATTTCGAACAATGTGAGATTATATAGCTAGTTGTAAATCTAGTTCAAGAATTTCAATTAAACAAGTTGCTGTAAGTTGCTGTTCTTCAACTGAACTTTTTACAATCGCCAACAACATATTTAACGATTTTAATTAACGATTTCTCATCAAATTATTTAACAATCATCAATAGATCGTTTGATTTAAAGCTCAATCGAAATTATTTCTATTTTTATGTCTGCACGAAAGTGAAATTTATTATGTTTTAAAACTATTATTTTGAATTGTTGACGATGCTATAAGAGTTGAACAATTTGCATGAGCATTTAGTGTGGGAATGCAATTTTATCTACATATTACTTGACACCGATAAACATCCAGACTTTATTAACTCAATGGCAATTTAAATAGCAAAATACTGAAAAAAAAATCCATTTATTATCTAAAAAAAAAACATCCAGCTGCTCATGTTCGAATTGCACTTAAAGGTCTTTCATATTCTGATCTAAACACTTCATCAGCGATTCAATCAACACATTTCTGTTTGGCCTGTTAACCTTATAAACCTCAACTTGAAACCCTAAACTTGTTAGCTACTGTGTGCGAAAGTTAAACAATGTTAAACGTTGTTGATTCTTTTAGACTACAAAATATATTAAATATATTTTTTATCTTTTTTTTTGCTTTGGCTAGGAGCTGTTGGCCCTCTGAGCTGGCTGCCTATTCTAAACTTGGCTAAGCCCCCGCAGCTATATAACAATGGAAAATCTAAGCGGTGTTAAAAGCAATGTCCAAGTGTGTTGTGTGTATCTATCAGATGCCAAATATAACCCAAATTTGTGGCGTTTGTTGTTGTTGCTGCTCAAGTGGCATGCCACCAAAAATCAAAATAAAAATATAAATAATAAAAAACAACGTTGCAGCCATTTGAAAGTATCTATCAAGGCATCAGCATTGACTGCATCTTTGGCTTTGTCTTGCGCGTTCGACTAGTAATCAAAAGTCGGGGACTCCACTTTAAATTGCTGCAACACGCAAGAATACAAAATAATAAATAAAATACGCTAAAGCAGATTAATTATGACTTGAGTTGTTGTTGAGGAGGAGGAAGCTTAGAAGCCTCCAAAATCGCATCGACTGAGTGAATGTGTTGATGGTTTTTGGTCTAAGTTTAGTTTTTGTTGTGTTATTAGGGGGCGGGAAGCGGCGTCAACTTTTGCAAACTTGCAAAGTGTATTTTTCAAGTGTTTGACATATGATTTTTGCTTACAGAAAATCTTTTTCGAGTTTCCAGTTTCGAGCTTGCAGAATTTTCGTAATGATGAGCGCATTTAAATTTGGATATTTGTACACGTTAGAGTTGGAAAAAACCATCAACTGTATTGCCAGTCGATAGTTACAAAAAATAACGATAAGAATTTGAAGAATGTTTTTTAGATTATGATTTTGGTATAAGGAATTCGATCTTCAGCTCATCCCTGCCAAAAATATATCAGATTCCGACTAGGGCTTTCGCAGATTCCTAAGACATTGGCATTGTTATGTTGAGGGGGTCAAGCTTTAAAATGAAAATCTTCATGTCAAAATTCTATAAAATCAGAGTTGTATTTATAATGCTAGAATCTAAAATTCACATATCATTGGGACAGCATAATATAATAATTATAAGTGGTGGAATCAAAGAAAAATGTTGACACCGTGGTAATATTCAGTATATTAAAACATTAATCAGCAACCTAGAACCTGATCCTGAAGAATTTTCTAGAGGCTATGGGATTTCCGCAGGACTCCTATGCCGATTTGACCTGAATTGTTCAAGAATTTCCGAAACTTAACTTAATTTAATTTTTTTATATAAATTTAATTTGATTACAATTTTATCTTATAAGAATGCATTTTATTCAATTATTTTAAGTATTCAAATCGTAAATAAAATAGCAATATTAATATATAAAATTTTAGAATGATTAGTAAGTCATGCATAAATAATAGTTTAGCTAAATATATCGATTGCATCGATAGTAAAGTATCCGCGATAGAATCTAATAAAGAACCATCGATGCTATCGATAATGCGATCGATTGTTTTCCAGCTCTAGTGGCATATCAACAATGTGTGTACATGTATGTATGTATATAAACATATTTTTGTTGATTGCGAAAAACCTTTTTGCGACTTAGATATTACAAATTCTTTCACAACTCTGCCACAAGGTGGCAGTTTTAAGTTTCTTCCACCTGCTGACGCTGCTGGTGCTGCTGCTGCTGCTGCTGCTGCAGCAACTGCCGTAAAAAATGTACAATAAAAGCCAAAAACTCAATGAGCATAAATAAGATTAGAGCGTTTTTCTGATCTCTGTTAATATGCGGCACTAAATAGCAGTTTAATTGGCACCCCAAAATCCATCGATTGCAGCAATGCCAAGTAGTCCCCCCATAATTGCTGGAGAAGGAGGAGCGCCCATCAGTAGACAATGTTTGTTTGCCATTGGCACATCACACAATTGTGGCCATGATGTGGCAAAATTGAACAACTGCCTCAGCAGCATCAGCATCAATATTATCATCACCTAAGACTCAACCAAGTCTGTCTAAATTAATCTCAATACGAATGCACCCTTCTCGCCATGCTAATCAAATTCGACATGATTAGATTCTAGTTTTTTGTTTGATTTTCTTACTAATTACTCCATGTGTCCATTTAAAATAGGGGTAAAAGGTGGTCATAAAACTGTGGAAATACATGTAACAGGCATAAGAATTTATCTTCAATCTTATAAAGTATATTAGGTATTTTATTTTATTAATTTATTTATTCTGGCAGACAATCAGTGCTGTCACAGATAAGCAAACGTTATAATATTTCTTAAATGTAATAGAAGGATAGAAAAAGCCTAATTAAATTACATAAGTTTCAAATATTAATGACACTGACAGAGGGGATATTTATTTGCCAGTCCGGCAAGCTATGCCCCTACTCACAGCCAGGTTAGTCAGTGTCATTATTTGAACTTGAAGCTAAACAGAAGAGAGTTAGTAATAAAAGTTGAAAATGTGTTTATAATTAAAAGTTAAATTAGTAATATAAAAAAAAAAAAAAAAAAAAAAGAATATATATATATAATTAAAGCATAATTAAAAAAAAAGGAAAAAAAAAAGAAAAAAAAAAAAAATTTTTTTAAATAAAATTAAATAAAATAACATAAAAGTTAGTAAATAAATAAGAAAATAAGTAAAAGGAAAATAAGATTAATTTAAAGATAGGTATAGAGAGACAAAGAAAAAAAAGTAAGAGAAAAATAAGGAAATTTTAAAGAAAGTTAGAGAGAAATCTCTGACCCAATAGAGGAGATGTAATAGCCGGGCTGGCCGGCTAAGCCTATATTCACATCTATTGTGGTCAGGGATTTCTTGTAAGATATAGGGAAAGATAGTTTTTTAAAGAGGGAAGAGAGAGTTCAGTTGCGAGTACGTGATATAATGAATTATAATTGACACATAAAGCATGAAAAGAACTATACAAAGCATAATCAGTTGTACATACTGGGAGAGTGAGAGGAAAGTAACTTCTCGTTGTACGACGAGGAACAGAAAAATTTATACAATTGATGAATTGATTTATATAATTGATCAGAATAAATAGCAGAGTCGATATAGTCCTGTCTATGCGTCTGTTTTTCCGTCAATCCGTCTGTCTGTATGAATCACTCTTTTATATATTTTTAATGAATACAGGGTATAAATATATATATATATATAACAAAACATTAAAAACAAGATTTTCGACTTTCATAATAATAAACTATGTTCGGAGTTATTATCCCTTAGCCAAAGCTTCCTTTTTACAACATATTTTTAAAAATATTTTTTTGGAATCAGCGAACGATTTTACTAATGTTTGGGATACAAAATGCTGTTGCATAGTGTTATAAGGCAAATAATATTAAAACTAGTAGAAAAACTAGCTGCAATTCCTTTGATGGCAAAAATTATTCCCAGCTTGTAAATAATTAATAGCCCGCATTTTTATACCTTAGAATTCATTTATTTTCTTTAATTTTTGATTTATTTTAGTTGATTTGTATGCTCATCGAAATGGAATTCCTAGTTTTAGAACACACCCTAAGTAATGATATTTTTAATTTAGAAAATGTGTTCTTTTCATACATTTCTTAGCTATCAGCCCAATAGTTAAATTGGATTAGATTTTGTTGTTTATTTAAACCGAAAATTGATAAAGATTGTACTCAATTTCTTTGAATTTGTTTCAATTGTTTTTTTATAAGCGAACATTTGATTACCTGTTTCAATACAACATTACCACAATGCACCCGCAGTGAAGGTATTTCAATTAATTCAACTGCTGACAGTTCAATTAATTTAATACCAAACAATAATAATAATTACCAACAGCAAGACAATTAGGCGTAAATTGTTTTTGTTACATAAGAAGCAGTTACTTAATTACACTTAATTAAAGTATCTACAACACTTGAGCCTCTCAATGAAGTTGTTGTTTAGTGGGCGTACAAAAGGGTTTTCCCTCTTCTCGCCTTTTAGTTTCAGTTTCAGTTTCTGCACTCAAAAAAAAGTGTACATCCAATTGTGGAAAACTGACGTCAGTGGTTGAAAAAACAGGATAGAAATAGCGCCATAAAAATTTGTTTATGCCCTGTAGATTTAATTACCACAATGTGAAGAAAATGTTGTTTAAATGTTGAAATATTCTGTCATGATCGAATTAATTTCGATAACTCGAGGAAACTTATTCTACAAAACATGGAAAAAATCTATAATTTTATGTCCATAATAAAAAAAATCCGTTATTTTTTTAAATTTGAATAAAAAAATTACTTTACTTTGGTTAAAAAAATAATTCAACATATTTTTTAAAAATTTATATTGAGCATAGAAAATTTTCTGCAGGTTAATGAATTTTTTATTCATTTCATAGAACACCTGGATTTCATATTGTAGAAAATCCATACTTCCGATTATAAACCCATAATTTTTTTCGTTTATTCATATCATAGAAAATATATTCGTACTGTAGAAATTTTCACTACTTTGTAGAGATTTATACTCTGTTTGTAGAATTTTATTTTATTTTTTTTATCGAAAGTGTTTCTATACTTAAAAAAATTTCTTTTTTCTCAGTGTGTTTCTTTGGTTGAGTCTTCCAGTCTCCCAGATGAATGTTTATGACATCCGTCAGCTGATGACTTTCTAACACAATTTCGGTTAACTGTATTTCGATTTAAGATCTTTGGTTTTTTTATGTTTTTAGTTTTTTGTTTTTTTGTTGTATGCTCTCCCAGTTGCTTGAGTACTTTTGGGGCTGCGTAATCGGGGCCATCTGCCGACAACGATCGATGATGCTTTTTGGGAATTTGGTTGCCACAATGACTCGCAACTGAAGTATCATAAACATTCACTTTTACGTGTACGAGTATCTCCTCCACCAATGCAGTCGTCAAACCAATTTCCTGCTACTTGATACAGTTTTTGATCCCGCAAGGTCGTTGTATATATATGTATATATATATAGTGTACTGTATGTTACTTTCTGAGCTTGTCAGCCTGTTATGATGGTCTACCTAATTGTTTGTTGATTTATGCAATAAACAAATACAACATTAAACAAGTGTATGCTCGCAGTGGATGCTCCCGACTGTCGTATATTCTATTGCTTCTCTAAATCAATCTTTGACAAAAGTCATCAGTAGAGCTCATATCACATCATAATATACAGTTGCGGTCAAAATAATAGTAGTGCGTGTAATGCAATGTGTAATGTTTGACGGCCTTGGAAGTGAATCTAGGCTGACATTCGGAATTTTGTGAATGCCTTACATATTGTCGAGATCCTCGGCTACCAAACAACACAATTTTGGACTCATCCGACCACAATAGTTCTCTATTTCTCAAGCGGTCATTTCTGTTCTTTAGAAAACCGTTTTCTCTTTTCGACAGGTATTTTATTCGAAAACGGAACTTTTCTCAAGCTTCTTGCTACTAGATTATTTTTCCTCAAACATCTACGAATCATTTCTATAACTTAGTCCATACCTAAGTCCTTTTTTTATAGGTATTGCAAGAGCAAACGTGTCGCGCTTCGAATACATCTCAACATTTGTCACTGGTTTTTAGGACATGATTCGAGATCTTCCACTTTTCTCTTTTTTTGGCGATTACTTTTTTGATGGATCTCATCATGATTGACGAGCCTTCAATCAAAATTTGCACTTCTTTCAAAGTTTTCCCTTCAAAAATCAATATTTAAATAAGAGCACGCTTCTCAGAAGTGTAAGGCTTGCCACGCCCCTTTGTTGCAAGTCTAAGCAAATAAAATTTTATAAAATATATTGTAATTTATCAATAATAAATACCAAATCATAATCTTTTCTTGCTTAAAATAATTTTTTTTTAGTTTTAATTAGTTCACTACTATTATTTTGACCGGCTCAAATTAAGGGTTGATCACGAAAAAGCGGAGAATCTTAAAAATGAAAAAAGCTTTTATGTCCTAATGATACTTTTTCATAAAAGTTAATTCAACACTATGATCTGACAAAGTCAGAAAACAAAAGTTCGAATGTACCTACGAAATATCAATGTTTTAATTTTATGTCTGGTGGCATTACTATTATTTTGACCGCAGCTGTATGTTCAGTCCGGTTTTGTAAAGATGTAAAATATAAAGCGAGAGTGAGGATAATATCAAACATTTTCCGAAATTTAATTTCTCATTCTCGCATTCAATGGAGTTATTGTCATACGAATAAACAAGAAGCAGCTGCAGTGCATCAACCCAATAAACTCTATCTTCCTTTACATACAGAGCATAGACAGACACATTGATAATTGAAGTTTCAGTTGCCACTGCAGTTGCTGAAGATTGCCGCTGTGTATCAATGCAACAATCTGTGGCAAACACCCTTGGCAGCTGTCAACATTGATTTTATGGCCAAGTTAACAAGGTGTCGACACTTTTACTTTTTTTTTTTTGGTTTGATGTTGCCAAAAAAAAAAAAAAATCACGCAATCGAGCAGAAACCACTTGAAATGAAACCACAGTTTGTAACCCAAGCAGCAATAAATAGTGTGTAAATACTTACGATTAATTACAACGGAGCACTTTTTGACAAGCTCAATGGCATGATGAGAAATTTCTATGGTCATTACAGCCGCAGATTTGGCTACCTCCCCCCTATCAAACAGATATCAGATTGTGGCCTTTGTTTGCAATAATCGACCGTAAAATGGGCCAGGTACCACATCAAAGGCAATAACAATAACAACCACAACAGCCACAAGTACATGGCCCTAAGGCAAATAAAAATAAAAAAAAATAAAATAAAAAAAAATATGATTATGCGAATTTGTTGAACAGTGTTTGGATTTCTTTTACAAGTCGCCGCTGGGCCTCCCAAAATAAACTAAAAGAGCACTTGAAGGGATCCTCCAGACGCTAAGGCGTCAATATGCAAATTGCTAAACCAAAAACCAAAAACCATAACCTAAGCCAAAGTCAAAGCCAAAAACAAAAAGATTGGCCAAGTGTTTGATTAATTGACTGCAGAAATTATAAATTAAATATTATAATTTATGCAAATTTAATGTGAGACTCGTTTAATATTTGCTAATGGATCTATGCTACGTATGCGTAACGTGGAATGCATTTCTAATTTGTTTAACAAGGCTGAGAATTGATTTTCTGCACATTTTATAAATAAACGCTTGTTTATTTTTTTTGCAATTTATTATGTTAATTAAATTATAAAATTTTTCAATTATCATTTAGTTTTTTGTTTAGTTTTAGGCCTTTTTATCATTTCAGATTTTAAATCATCAAACTATAGATAAAATTTGAAAACGATAACAAGTAATATAAAACAAATATATTCCAAGTAAAGAAATTGCAAAAACATTCTCTTTCTTTTACAGTATAGAGTTCAAACTTTTGATTTCTAGTTAACACTATATATAATATGTTCTTCTAATATAGAAAAAAAATAATTAAAACTATTTAGAAAACTACACTAAGAAAAAAGAAATTTTTTTAAGTACAGAAACACTTTCGATAAAAAAAATAAAAAAAAAATTCTACAAACAGAGTATAAATCTCTACAAAGAAGTGAAAATTTCCACAGTACGAATATATTTTCTATGATATGAATAAACGAAAAAAATTATGGGTTTATAATCGGAAGTATGGATTATCTACAATATGAAATCCAGGTGTTCTATGAAATGAATATAAAATTCATTAACCTGCAGAAAATTTTTTATGCTCAATATAAATTTTTACAAAATATGTTGACTTATTTCTTTAACCAAAGTAAAGTAATTTTTTTATTCAAATTTAAAAAAAATAACGGATTTCTTTTATTATGGACATAAAATTATAGATTTTTCCATGTTTTGTAGAAAAAGTTTCCTCGAGTTATCGAAATAATTAAATAAAATAAATAAAACAGAAAATTTTATCTGCCAGAGTTACAACATTTTCTTCACTTTGTGGTAATTAAATCTACAGGGCATAAAAAATTTCTATGGCGCTATTTCTATCTTGTTTTCCCAACCACTGACGTCAGTTTTCCACAATTGTATGTATACTTTTTTTTGAGTGTAGCCTATCGTTTTCGCGCATTGTAAATAATCAAAAATTCCGTACTTTGGTGGTTTTTCAACTGTTAATCAAGAATACAACAAGTGTTTTTTTAAAAATGTTAAAAATTTTAACGCCCGGAAATAATATAATATTAATACTTAGGCTTAATAAAATTAACTTCTTAACTTAAAAGTATCTTTATTTTGAGCAAATTCTTCACGGTCTTCATTTTAAACTGCTAAGTACATAATATAAAATGGTTTTTGATTTTTATAAATTATTTTAAACAACTAAAAACGCCTTAATACAATTTACTGGCTGAATTAAGGCATAAGCTCTTTAAAACAAGCTACTTAACTTAACCTGTCTGGCAATAAACTGCAAGACAAACATTCACATTCCTTATATGATTTTAAGTGATTTTCCTATCTCTGAGCATATGTACATACATATGTTGACCAAAAATTCTTAATGGCCATCAGCTTATTGGCCAGAGAAGCGCTTCTTGCTGCAGTTGGCTGCCACAATCCAATTAACCTTTTGACATTTGCGACAAGCAGCAGATGCGGCAACTACTTTTGGCTAATGGCTGCGCGTAAATCAAAAGTATGTATCTCTGGCCAGATACCACTAACTACATATCGAGTGCGATTTGGTCACTTGTAAATCACACTCTCAGTTGGCTCCGTTGTTGGCTTGCGGATGTCTCTCAAGCGGATGCGGCTGTAATTAAAACACTCAACACGCTCCAAGTGGTCGCTTCTTGTCATGTTTGTGGGCGCCAGCTATGTTGCTGTAATAAACTCATCAGCAGCACACAACACGTAAGAACAGAGTAGTCAAAAGTTCCAAACTGTCGTTTACTCTATATGAGTTTATGGGGTTGGTATTTACCAACATAAGTTTGTTTTAGATTTAATTAAAAATATGCGATTTATACTTTAATCAAATACACAATTTATTTTTATATCGTTGCCGAAGATCAAGGGAAGAAGAAGACTTGACACTTAATGTGTGACCATGTTAAGTGTAGTTAGAAAAAACATAAATTATCGATGAATATATCGTGTGATATATTGTTTGCAGTTAATCGTGGACCTAAAATATTTTTTATCCCATCCCATCTATAGCATCCCTGTGGTTTTACGGGCGGGCCCGGACCTAACGATATGCCTAGGCATCTCGGACGGGCACCCAACCGCAACCTAGCTTTTTTCTATGTATTCTTCCTATGCCGTTTTACATGCAGATGTCATTGCGCGGGCATTGATACCCGCTATGCAACCGTACGAAGTAGATCGCGGACCTGGCGTTCCGCAACCGCACCAGCTAGGCCGCGGACTAGGCGCACCAGCTAGGTTGCGGACTAGGCGTTTTCGCAACCGCGCCAGCTAGGTCGCGGACTAACTTTTTGCCACTAGGGCGGGCATAATTAAAAATAAATAAGAGAAAATGAAATTTATTATATTTATTTTTTTTTATTTTACTACTTATTGCTATTCATTATTATTTTAAATCTTTTCTTCGGCGTATCACCCGCTTTTTTGAAGCTGCATTGCCTTTCGCAAAAGGCTTTCAGGCGCCTCTTCCTCGCCCATTGCAATCGACTCTGAAAATAAATAAAAAGAAAAAAGGTTTTAGTTAAACACATTTTTTTTATGTTAGTTTTCATTTGTACTTGCATTTGCAATGCACTTCTCTGCAACCGCTCGGATGGGCCCGTGACCTAGCTTTTTCGGACGGGCCACAGCCTAGCTGGTACGAGCTGGACGTCCGCTCGAAAACCACAGGGATGTATCAACCAAATTTTGCTGCTAAACTTAAAATTTGGAAGCTTCAAAAATGTCTAAAGAAACTCTTACACAAGTGAACAAAAAAAAAAAAAACAAATATTCCCTGTGTCTTTTGGGCACAGAGTATAACAACTGCATAGCAGTTGCAATTGCATTTTCAACGTCAGCGGCACAACAAGTGTGTGGTATGTGACCACCATTGGGCTTTTGCACATTTTTGGTTTTATGTTCATCTTGTTGACCATGTGTCTTTAACACCTGGGTACTTGCAAAACGGAACTTAACTAAGGAAGCCTTTTGGTACTGAGACAAATATAATATTTTTGAATTGAAATGCTTATTAAACCCATATAAATGGGTATTTTAATTTTGTCACAAAATGTGTAATACATTGATAGAGGCGTCTGCGCCCCATTAGGTATATATGTACATACAATCTTGATCGGGACGACTAGCTAAGTTATGACCGTCTGTTTGGTTGTAAGCTTTTTGATCTTAACTTTGAGCCATATTGATGAAACTTGGCACAGATGCGTGTTGTTGTTGTAGGTAGTTTGTATGTTTGATTCAGGCTGATCGGACCACTATATTATATAGCTTTCTTAGGAACAACAAGAGATACCTCATTTTAAGTTTCGTGAAAAGTGTTTGTTTGATAAACTTTTTTGTTTTCAAGCCAAATAAACCAAACTTAGTAGCTGGACGTAGTATCAAAAAAACGAACTACTATATCTTATAGGAACAATTGGTCGTATATTGAAGAAGACCATAGCAAGGCTATATAGCTTCGGCGTACCGAAGATAGCCGTTTCTTTCTTTTTCAATGAATGATTTCAATTATTAAAATTATCGATAATATATCAATATAAAATTATATCCTAACAGCAGAATGACCAGCCCATTAGAGAATAATAATCGATAATTTAGTTCTACTATTTCAAATGCATTTTTGGAGTGACCATATCCGAGAAATTAATGCCATTACAAGGATAAATATTTTTATTATAACGATGAATTTTATGTACATACAATACGTTTATAACACAATTAGGTAATTATTTATAAAAATGTTATTAACTATAAAAATATAATTAAATAAATGTAACATTTTCATTTTATCTTAAATATTTATTTATGTATGTGCATCATTATGCATAATAGCGCTGTTGGACATTTCATTTTTATTGTAATTTTTATACCCTTGCAAGAGGCTATTATTATTGTGTTTTGAAATGTGTAATACTTGGAAGAACAAGTCTCCGACCCCATAAAGTATATATATATAATATGTCTATCTGTCTGTTTCTATGCACATTAGTCTCTCAGTTTTTGAACTGCAGCCGAATCGGATCAATATATCATAAGGCAACCATAGGATCAATTGGTTGAAAAATAAGTTCTTTTATGAAAACTATAATTTATTTTCAAGATATCTAAACGAAACTCTACAGTTCGTTGTAGAATTATGATTTGTACAATTTGACTAAGTTTGATAAAGAAGAATTGGGTGAAGAATTAGTTCTTTTATGCAAATTTTTTTTGGATTTTCAAGAAATCAAAACAAAACAAACCATATATATAAATTTGTTCTATACTATCTGATAAAGTTTGAAATAAAAGAGGCCCCTATACCATAATGCCGAGCATTCAAATATTTTATTAGGTTGTTAGGGTATATAGTTTCGACTTGCCGAACATAGTCGTTTCCTTCTTGTTTCTTGTTAATAATGGCCTAAAGTTCATTTATTATAGAAATTCCAAGAAGGAAAATTTGAGTTTCTATATAATTTACAGAGCAATGCATATTTAGAATTGGATCTTTAAAATTACTCTTATTTCCTCGGACTGCTCAGAAAATAAATTTAATTTTTCTTTAATCTTTATTAATGAACCAGATACATGTCCCAAAAGCATTTAATTAACTTTTTTGCAGTGAAATAAATTGTTAAAAATAGCTCAAATTTTAATCAAAATTAATTTAAAAACAAATGCAGGAATACCCTTTATAAACACCACAAGTATAACAATAAAAAGTGCAAAAAGAATTTTCTTAGATATACCCACTAACTGAAATACCCTAGCAATTAGGTGTGCGGTATGTGCAACTAGCATTTACCGCTTGTTGCATAACCAATTTAATTTCTACACGCTTCTAATCATCAACTAACTGTTAACGAGCTGCCAGCTTGCAGCAACAATGCGATAGTATGTGCAAGGGGGGGTGGGCGTATTGCAACTGATTGAGGGTTGGGGAGGGGATGTACAGATTTGCCCACATGCTCTGAGCGAATGAAATGAACACGTGCGTTGGCAGCGACAGCGACAGCGGCAGAGGCAGAGGCAGCGGCGTGGGCGCTGCGTCGCCATACATAAATCTCAGCACATGATTAATGTGGACGCGCTTGGCTAGAAGATGTTGCACGAGCAGCACAAGTTGCCAGCCAACTTTAATTGGAGCAGCAAATTGTTGCAAAGAATTCGCCGCCAGATAAGTGCAACAAAATGATGTTGAATGTATCCAAATTTAAATAAAAACCACATTAACTGAAAAACTGTTGGGGCGAGGGTGTTTCGGTGGAGGCAGTTGCAGCTAAGTAGATGGTCAAGCAGATGTACAGTTTAATATATTAAGAAACTCTGGACACGCTCAGGCCTAGGAATGGTATGTACTTGGTATGTAATTTTCCTTGCTGCTTCTTAAGGAATTGCCACATGAATTAACAATTACTATAATACTAAGATAATGTCTAACTGAAGTCTAGAAACTGTATGCGAAATTGCAACAAGTATTCACAATTACTTAAGGGAATGTCAGCGAATCTGACAATGTTTAAAATCTTAAAAGTGGATAAGAAACATTGCACATTGGGCGGAAAAGCCTTTTTTTTGGCAAAAACCCCAAAAAAAAAAGTTTATATTTTTATGGTTACAATATTTTTTCCAGTGAATAATTGTCCCACCTCATCGAAAATATTTAATTTATATTTTATTATGGAACCCTCGTCTTACGCCAGCCCTCCAAAGTTGGCTTTTTGTGCCACGTGGTTTCTGTACGCAGGCTGATTGAAAAATTTGTAAATATTTGACAGTCTCGCATTTTTAAACGGTTTGACTAATTTTAATACTTCAAAATGGAAAATATGCATCAAAATATGTAGAAAAGTATTATATATGTGTTTAATCATATGTGCTTCTGTTTCGTAATTTTTTCAATGGTATTAATAAACCATAATTTTGTTGAATCTAACTTCAATACAGTTGTGTTTCGTGGAGCATATCTAGTAAGATACAGTAGGATTCAAAAAAGTGATTATGTGGTAGTATGTGTTATTATATATATATTTATATAGATTTTAAAACATTTGCGGATTTTTGCGGTTTTTCGAAATATTTTAATAAGTGTAGTAATAGTAATATCATGCGAATATGAAATTTGTTCGATTAAATTCAAAAAATGTTGTGAAGAGACGCTTCGTTTGCATTTGACAACAATTTAACAGACGTAGTTCACCGTGCTTTGGATTCTTCTGATCCTTATTTATCAAGCATCACTTCAAGAAAGCCTTTAAAATCACAAAACCTGCCAAAAGAGGTTATTGCACTTTTAAAGTTGCCAACATTTGAAGTTGCAGACCAGACATATGGAGATGAGGACGAGTTTAAAAGTAAAGAACTTTTTGATTTTGATTTAGAAGTTGAAAATATATTTTAATAAAATTTACATGCATTTTTATATTTAATGGGGTTCTTTAATGTGGGCGTGGGAGAAGGCGTGGGCGAAGGCGTGGTTGCAGCTTTAAAAAAATTAGATTCAAAATTCACAAATAATTTCAAGTTTCTAGCTTAAAAATTACCAGTTTTTGCCAAAAAAAAGCCGTTTCCGCCCAATGTGCATTGTATGTAAATATTTTAGATACATATATGAAGGAGTTCTGTACTGTAAATGGACTAGAAATACTTTTTCAATTACTTAAGAAAATCTTAAAGAATTCTCATCAAGTGAGTGATATTTAGAAATTGGATAGAAAATTTAAAACATATACTTAGAAACTTCGAATACTTAGAAACTAGATACATATACATATATCTAAGCGAATTTTCGTCGTTTACTAGAAAGTAGAAATAAATCTTTTTACTTAAATAATAACCTATGTATATATGTATTTCAAAATCCATTTATCAGTCGAAGACTATATATATTCTGATGCAGCTTTACGGCCCTTGCCGTGCATAAATAAGCAATTTGAATTATGAATTTTTCTCATTTTCGAGTATACATTAGAAAAGGACTTTAAGTTTCACTATAATTAATTAAAAATTGAGAGGGTTAACTCCGCACTCATTCCAGTGAAGCATATTATATTATATATATAGATCATTCTGGATTGATTATATTGCGATGGAACCTTTTAGTAAACCTGTTATTTAACAAAACACACATACCATATAGATAACATCTATATACTTATCTATTTGTTTGAAGTTTTCAAGTCACATTACGGAGCATCCATCAACAATCTTTAAGTCCGAAACTCAAAATCCAATCAACACTCTTAATGTCCGCTAAACACGCAAACAAAGTACAAATTTTTAAGGCCTTACTTGGCTCGGGATGACTTCATTTGGAGCTGCTGAGAGACAGCCTGGGAGTTTGTTCATTCATGTGTGCTTTGATTGATGACTGCGCCCACGAATATGAAAACAAAAAACGAGTTAGAATGCGCCAATTAAAAGTGTTAGACATAGAGATACCCTATAAACAGCTTGGAGTACTTACATAGATGTTGTCATTAAATATTATTATACCCTTGTCAAAATCAGACCGATCGGACCACTATATCATATAACCTCCATAGGAACAATCGCAGACAATTCATTTGCATTAAAAAATTGTGTGTATGAAAAACTTTTTTGTTTTTCAAGATATCAAAACCAAGATCCCGATGTATATTTACGATTTGTATAATCTGACCAAGTTTGAACAAAATCGGACCACTATATCATATAGCCGCCATAGGAACAATCGTTCGAAACTTTTTTTGTTTTTAAATATATCAAAATATATTAAATATATCAAAAAAGTTGGCGTATTGATTTAGAATTACGATTTGTATAATCAGACCACTGTTACATATAACTGCCCTAGGAACAATTGTGTCAAAAATGAGTTATTCTATGGAAAAGTATTCAAAATTTTCTTATAATACTATTGCAAGGGTATATAGCTTCGGCGTGCCGAAGATAGCCGTTTCGTTCTTGTTTTTTTTTTCATTTGATTTAATTCTTGTTTTAGTTATTCAAAATTTTAAATAAACTTGATCCAATTGTAAGCTTTTAGAGTTTTCGACATAAGATATGTATAATTAGACTCGACTTTCAATCATATTTAACTCAAAATTACAAGTGGTTGGAGATGTCTTCTACTATTAACAGATTGAAACACTTTTGTAAGATATATAATAATTACAGGGCATAAAATACAACGGCAGCCTGACAGATCGACATCAATACGTTTATATTTTTGGTTGCAGTATATAGGGATAAAAGACTTTAAATTTCAGATATTTTGGCATTGTTTTATACTTTTGAAGTTCAGCTGCTCAAGTGACAGCCAAAGTGTGGTTTGTGTGGTTGCATTTGGCATTGTTTGTTGTTGCGGTTGCTGTTGCTGTTATTGTTATTGTTAAATTAATCCACCCATCTGCCCAGCAAGCTGGAGTCTAGCTGAGCCTCTCTATTCGTAACTTGAAGTCGATTAAAATTCCGCATAAATGTTGAATGTTAATCGCTCATTGTTTGAGGAGGAGCACAAATTAAATTGTTTGCTGTTGTAAATTTGACATATAACAGTTGTTGAGATGTTGTTATTGTTGCTTTTAAGCTGCCGCCATAAAATTACTTAACATAGTGCATTTTGCGTGTTGCCATAATTGCTGCACTTTTAATTGCAATTTTTTTTTTGGGTTGCTGATGGCAATCAACGCAAACAGGTTAATTAAAATATCGCAAAAAGCAATTATCTAAAGATTATATCTAAAGCAATATCGATAGTATCGTTGTATTTTGTTAGGGAACTATCGATGTTTTTGTATCTAAATATATTGTCGACAAATTCTAAACACATTTTCCATTTTATATATTAACAAGTTATAAAGAATTAAAGTTTCTTTTCAAAAATAAAATCAATTTAAAATATATGTATATTGTTTGAAAATATATATTATATATTATTTATGTATTAATAAGCAGTAATTTAACATTATTTAAATTTATGCGCAGCAAAACTTATATAAAATCAAATATTAAACTTATTTAATACGAAACAAACAAATCCTTTATTTTATATAAAGACTATATATAAAGAACTGCTTATCAAAAAAAGTACGTTGCACCAAATGAGGAATGTTAGGGTGTTAGAAAACCTTGCATCAATAGACGGATTAGAGTATTTAATATTCGCCATTTCCGTATTGCTTGATCTTAAGCAAATCGCAGGAGAACTGAAAGAACTTTTCACATTTGGCCGGCTGCTTGGCGTCCGCATGGAAAGGACCTTTGCCACCATTGCTGAGATATGTGCCGCCCTGGCCCTCAATCGATGGATCTATGGCCGCAAAAACGACAGTACGTGAGCCACGTTCTGGTGTCTTGAAGAACATCTTCTTAAAGAATGGCACAGCAGTGGTGGCCGAGTGCTCAAACAGATCGGTGTCAACAATGCCCGGATGCACCACATTGACCTGCACATGAGATTGCTCCGCATCCAGAACTTTCTGCAGATGACGCGTAAAAAGAATCTGTGCCAGTTTCGACTGACTGTATGCAGTGCCAGGATAATAGTTTTTGCTGTGTAAATTAAAAAAGTTAGAGTTAGAGAGCTGAAGAAGGCAAATTACTGATTGTGCTTACACTCCATTGATGTCATTATAGTTAATGCGTCCAATGAGATTCACGCAGGAGCTCACATTCACAATGCGCGAATTTCTACCCTCTCGTCCTGCGGCACGCAGCTGAGGCAACAACAAATGGGTGAGCAGGAAGTGTCCCAAATAGTTGATGGCAAAGTGCGATTCGTAGCCATCGGTAGATTGTTTAAATGGTGCAAACATAATGCCCGCATTATTCAGCAGCAAATCAATCTTAGTATACTTATCCTTAATGCGCTGTGCAAAGGCACGCACCGATTTCAGCTCCCCTACATCAAGCTGCTCGCAAATAAGTTTGCCTTTTGTCTGGCTCAAATCGACAATCTCACCAACGGCAGATTCGGCACTGTGTGGATCTCTTACTCCTGAAAAATAAAGATATGTGAGTGTTATAGCCAGATATACTCAGCGTGATGAGATATACACACAAGAGAGATTGCTGTTCTATCAATTACACCAATACACCAATGATATCGTAATACGATTTTGAATAAATTTTGAGCAACCTATTCAAAATATAAAAAAAAAACTATTGATCGTTTGTTTATATGGCAGCTATATGATATAGTTATATTGTTTTAACCAAATTTACTTAAATTATCTAGATGTTGCTTAGAATTTATAATATGACTTGAGATATTTCAAAAAACCAAATAGTTCTTCATACAAATTTTTTTAAACCGATTGTTTCTGTGCAATTTAAATATGATTATTATTAAGGCTCTAATCTGCATAGATGGATGTTGTTTCTGATCAGTATTATTTACTTTATGAAGATAAATTCGTGAATAATTATCCTCTTTAAGGATATAATATAATATAATAATCTTAAGCTTATCTCAGAGGCAGGCTAATTTCCTGTGCCCGCCTAAAAGTATGCAATGTAAATTGTGTATGAAAGTTAGCAACATTGTTGCTTTTCTGTTGCTAGCAACATTGCTGTAAAAACATTGCTGCTGCCCATCATCCGCAGCATGTTGCATGTGTGGATGTATGTATATACATTTTTGTACAAAATCAAACAAATTTTGAAATTGTTAAATAAATCTCATTGTTAATGCAATAAACGCGCATGAACAACATTTTCGTGACCGTTGGCTTTTAAAAAAAGCTTGTTAGAATAACAAATGAAATCGACGCATTTTATGCATTTATGTAGCTGACACAAAGTTCAAGTGGAAATTTTTGGACTTTTTTGTTTTTTAAAATTCATCTTACCCATTATGACCGTCATGTCACATGCCAACAATTTCTCCACAATGCGCAGTCCAATGCCACGATTACCGCCCGTGATGACAGCAATGCGATCCGGTTGCTTATAGAGAGCTTTAAAAATTTAAGATAATTGCAGTGATAAGTCAAATTAATGTTAACGTTAGACAGATTAATAGGTAGATAATTGTTTCAGCTACTTGGCAACTTACCCACTCGATCTCTGGACGCGTATTGCGCATCGTGAAAAAGACCCACAATACCCAAGTATTGATACCGGAACTCTGTCTTCCATTCATACCAGGACTTGGGCATCTCCTTTGTCGTCTTGGAGAACAGAAAACTGCATAGTAGCAGAGCAATTATTATCAGCCAGAGCAGCATGTTGAACAACTTGTATGTGTGCTCTTTTGATTAAAACTCTGGAATCGATAAGAAATCATTCGTTATAATCATCGAGACTGTGACGTGTAGGTGCAAAGTTCGGGAACAAAGGGTGATAAGGAAATGTTTCATTAAATAGTAAATCTATGTGCTGTAATACTACCGATAGTAACAATGTTTAGCTTCATATATACTCTTATATATTGGCAATCCATAACTTATACATTTTTCATACACCTGCCGCATTGCTAACTTATATGTAAAAAAATATTATTTCCACGTAGTGAATATTTAAAGTTAGCTTTAAAAATATATTTGAAAAGAATAATTTAATATTCTTATATGCACAAGCAGCGTAATTCGTTGTTTTATCACTTATTGTAATATTTAAATATATTTACTTATTTTATTATTATACGACATTTATTTCCTGAAATATGTGAATCTGTTTCTAGAATGTCGACTTAGATTGGACGGTCAAATCAAACATTTTGTTTTTTTTTTTTTGAATTTTTAAAAACCCTTTTAAGTACATTTTAAATACAATTTTAAAAATCTCTGTTGCTATTTAATTAAGATGTAAAATACAGAACAATATAAGATGAATACATTTAAGCTGTGGTGTCATATACATTGAATACTAATTAATATCGTAATCATCAACATTTCTACTTATACCCTATGTGGCAATTATTAACATTGAGCAACAATGAACGTCAACAGATACTCAACTGGGCACTTGACTTGAGTCAGCAACTATTTATCATTTTGGTTTTTGTTTTTATTTATTTTTTGTAGATACACTGTGTGTAAATTGTTGTAAAGAACTTCGACCCTATAATGTGCACCCATAAAAATGTTCTAAAACATTTGTGCATTCTCATAGACTATAAGTAAAAACACCATATCCAGCCAAAATCTATTATTTTCAAATTGTTCCACCTAATTAAAAGAGTGAATTTCAATTGCATTTTTATACCCTGTACCCATTAAAAATGTGTAAAAGAGGGTCATAAGAGAGTGCTAATGTGAATAAAGCAACTCTGACTTTATAAAATATGTTATACATACTCAGTCGATCTATACCTACCAGCCTGTCTAAAAGAAGAAGTTATTCAAGCAAGTTATTGTCAAGCAGTGCAGCAGCTATATACAATGCTCTGCTTGCTTTGGGTGCCGTTGAACAGCTTGAAGTTCAAATATTGCACTACTTGACTTAAATAGTATCTGTGAGAACGTAATTGTATTTGGTAATTTCGGTCTAGGTGTCAGGTATACTCGACTGCAGCAGTCTTTCTTGTTAAAGATTATACTTTGAAATTTTCTACATTTACTTTTGCATAGTATCTTCTTATAACTGAAATTTTAATACAATCAAAAAACGAAGACACACCCAATTACAGGGCATTGACTAATCGACTAAAATGTATTATCTTTGCAATACAATTTACTACAGTGTATTAAAAGAACTTGCATTTAAAATATGTTTAAATGAATATTGATCTTTAAACCCATTTTACACTTTAATTGTTAATTTTGTAGGTGTACTTGTGTAATTTAACATAGTAAAATATTAACTAAATCTAGAGAGAATTATGGCCCAGTTAGCAGGTGGTTTTCTAAAAGACAACAACAACAATGACAACGATACATAAAATGCAAATTAAAGAAAAAGAGAGCCAAGCTAAGGAATGAAAGTTGAAGAACCAAAAACTAAAACCAAAAAAAAAAAAAAATCAAGTCAAAAGAATGGGCCAAAAGCTAGAAAAGACAAACATACGAAAAAGTACTAATGTTAGGGCACAGAGAGGTGCGAAGAGGGAGGCCCATATAACCCACTCTTTTTCTTTCTCTCCCTCACCTTTTCAATTTATCTGCATGTGTGTGTGTGTTGTGTTTGTGTGTGCGCATATACATATGACTCTTCTGATATATTAACACTCTGTTTTAAAAGTAAACGAGCATATTCAGTCTATGCAGGATTAGTTTATCTGTCACAGTATTAAAACTAGAGCAATCAAGTGAGCTATGCAGTTACTAATAAACTAATTGAATTTATTTATTTTATTTATCAAAATACATTTCTTACTCTCCGACCCACCCCACAATTGAGCAAATGGAAATAAATTGACGACAGAGTATACTCCAATCGGAGCCTGCAACGTTTATATTTGATTTTTTATTTTATTTCGTGGTGTCAACGGTTGCGGCGTCTTCGACTTCCGTCAACAAAAAACTGAAACTGCTTGCATTTTATAAACTTTCTATTTCTATTGTTGTTGCGCTCAATTGCACAAGACCTTGCACATATATACAGACACACACATGCATACTCAATAAACACTCAAATATGCATATATTGTATATCTTAGTTGATGCGTTTTCTATGCACTAGCTTGGCGAAACTTATGTCTATGCTAATATTTAACAACCTTTTTAAGCTAAAAAGGTAAATAGTTTCAATTTTGGTTTGCACGTCGTCACGTTTCGATAAACCGGTTTCGAAATAACACAACCGTACGCCAACAAATTCAAACGACAACTAAATAACGTTTCAAGATTCGCGCGCGCACTTCTACTGTTTAGAACCTGATTTAATATATTTTCAAAATTTGTTGTTTTTCTTGCTCTCTCTAAGTTCAACAGGTGCACTGACGCCGGTATATAAATATATATTTTTCAGTATAAATAACTCAACAATATCTCAAATGTAAGCTTTGAAGTTATTAATGTTCTTGTTGTTGTTCAATTATTTTGAAATTATACATTTACAAGCTGTTGATGAGCTGTTAATTTGACAAAATTAAAAAGTTTAATTTGATAAATGCCTAATTAAAACCTTAGCTAACAGCTGATTGGCAGCCGGCTTGCAGTATGACCGTTCGCAGCAAGCTCAAAAATGTCTGCTGTTTAATTTGTAAAAATACTGTAAGTAAAATATAATACGGCAAGTTGACACACCATAAAATATAATTAAAACTGTTGGGCGATTCAATTTGCCGATTTGCCGGCAAAAGTCAGCTGACCATAAAGCTGTAATGTATGATGTATTTTTTAACATACAAGTTTGTAACATTTTGTTTTTAACATACAAGTTTCTAACATTGTGTTCTTAACATACAAGTTTTTAACATATAAGTTTTTAACATTTTGTTTTTAACAGAATGTTGTTGCCCGCAAAACAAAATTTCAATTGAAGTGTTGTTTGTGGAGCCAATAGATGGCGCTTTACAAATGATTGTTATATGATAAGAAAAAAATAAACAATAGATGGTGCTTATACAATATATCTCATAGGTATTAAAACTGGAATACACAAAATTTTTAAGAAATTTTGAGATTGTTTGTTGACATTGATGTGCAATGCTTCCATATTTAAATAAAAACACTCTGGTTTTTTGCTAGCTGATTTGCATTTATTTATTGAAACAAAAATATTACAGTGCATTTAACAAAAGTGTTATATCAACTAATCATTTTTTATATATTGTTTAAATAGTTTATTATACTCGTATATAGAAGAAAAGTGTTAAATGAAACGAAAGCTAAGCTCAAATCAATCAAAATCTAAATATGTATATTACGCGTATTTAATAATTTGATAAAGATTCATTTCATTTGTTAAATAATAGTATACAAGGATTTTACAATGTCTTTAAGTGTTCGTTTATGTGTGTATAGTTTATAACTGTGTATATATTGTTTATACGTAAGTAAGTAGGTATATATTACTAAATTGAAATATTATATTGTGAGTGCGCCTAAGATCTATAAAAATTAATTCATTTTTGGAAAGGTTAAAGTAATATTTAAAAATATTTCAATTTTTTTGCTTTTTTTTTTTCAATTCTAAGTAGCAGCTGCTTCGTCGCTCTGCTCCTCCTTCAATTCTTTGATAGGCGATGCAGCGGCATTCTTAGGCTGCTTTAACTGTCAATTCTCCATGGACATGGCGCCAATATCGTCGTTAATGGCCAAAACCTGACCAATAAAATTCTGATCGGAGACGACCTCGCAGAGGGATTTGCACAGCTCCGTCAACTCCTGCTGAGACATGTTCAGTTGTGGCGACAGCTTGACCAGATGCTGAGACACATAATCGGGTAACTGTTGAATATTGAAATGGATTATAAATGTGCTGATTAAATTAAATCAAGAGTTAACTGTTCACCTTGCCCTTGCCCACTTTGAAGGCGCTAAACATTATCTTAGTTTTCACACGCTGCTCATTGGGTCCATCATAAAAGAGCGTCAAGTGCGCTTCCTGCACATTGGACACCAATGGGAAGTAGAGTCCAGCATAGACACGACCCTTGGCATCGCGTGAGAGTAACGACCGGAAATTGTAGACGAGATTACGACGCACGGTGACATCAACGGCGGTCATATATTCCTGGGCCACATAGATCAAAGATGTCTTGAAACTGGCCTCATCCCCGCGAATCTCACGCTCCTTCCACTCCACAAACTTGTCGCTGTGCTGGCTATAGCTATAGCAGTAATCGCGTTGCAGATGCGGCTCCTTGGATTGGTTGAACCAGCCTGGAAGCAGAAAAAGAAAGATTATATATCATCTATATCATATTAATGAAATAATGGATTCTTGCCTGTATGTGGATAGCTCTGATCATTCATGATGGTCACAGCGCGACCAACATGATAGCCGGGATCCAGTATCATGACACCACGGCGCTCGCCAATGGCCAAACGCATGGCGACCATTACATGCTCCTTCTCCACGCCCGCATCAGCAGTGTTCATGCCATATTCCTCATCCAGTTGCACATAATCATTGCAGTCGGCAACCTGCTCCTCACAGGACACCACATAGAGATATTGGCCCAGCTGGGGAAACATTTTCACCAGACGCGCAATTATCTCAAAGGCCAAGGAGACGCACATATGATGGCGACGATTGATGGGCACATCATAGAACTGGAAGAAGCTGCGCAGATCGGAGCGACGTGTGCGTTTAAAGCTTCGATAAAAGTCCACAAAGAGATTAACGGTATTGTAGTGAGTCTCCTCCAACATGCGCTGCAGTGCTGTCTCCACAATGCCATTAAGCTCCTCATACTGCCAGACGTTCTCAAATATTAACGTACCCTTGGCCGGCTCATCGGCGCTGCCCCAATCGGGCAGCGGCAAGGGATGACCAAGTGGCCAAACACCATTGATCTGGTTGTAGGCGCTCAGATCATAGCCGTCGGCCATAGCCCAGCTGGCAGCTGGATGGCTCTGCTGTTGCTGCAGCTGCTGCTCGAGCATTGGTGACGTTTGCCTGGCCAGCAGCTGTGTGATATCGGAGTAGCGCTCCGATGCGTTGGCCACCGATGTCAGGTCGGTTCGCATCCGCATCCACTGCTGTTGCTCAACAACATCCTCGTCATCATCCTCACTTGATGTTGAGGGCGTACGCAAGGGCATTTGTGCCCGTTGTGGACAACTACTTGGCTTTTCAGCTGGCACATTTTCATAGTTGAGACTGAGACTCGTAGTCAATCCCATGCCACGCATCGCAACCGCCAGCTGCCTCTCCGAGGAGATAATGCCGCCACAGGCGGCTCCTCCTCCTCCTCCATCAGCACCAGTGCCAGAGATGTCGCCATCATTGTGGCTGACATTTCCGGTCGCTGCTGCTCCATCCTGGCCGTGGCCGTGGCCGTGCCCTGCGGCGAGTCAGCTTGGCCATTCGGCACCCCAGCGGCCCACGGTGGGCACAAAGCCACTTTCACAGTCATTGAATGTTGCTTCTAGTTGAATGTTGGCGAATTGTCGCGTTGCGTTGACGCTTGGACTCAAAGATGCTTGAGCGGCTGCTGCAATCGCAGAATTGGCTCCAACACAATGCAGACTATTCCGGCCCTGCGCTCGGTTGAACAGGAGGTCCGGCTCGTCTCCAAATTTCGTTGTTAGTTTAGACTGATCTGTTGGAATCGAGAAATAATTTATGTTCTTTAGTAAACATTTTTATCAATTTTAATTAATTTATATAGCCTTTTATAGATATATATCATAGTGTTTTACTTTTATAATGCTTGTTATTTATACCCTTTCAAAAGGGTTTTATAATATTATCACGAAATGTGACAAGAAGAATAAGAAAGATTCTCCGACCCCATAAAGTATATATATTCTTGATCAGGACGACGAGCTGAGTCATGTTTGTCTGTTCGTCCGTCTGTCTGTCTGTTTCTATGCAAACTAGTCTCTCAATATTTAACTATTTTAATGAAATATATATATTTATATATATGTCAGAATCAGCCGAATCAGACCACTATATCATATAGCTGCCATAGGAACGATCGGAAAAAAAATGTTTTTTTAAGATAGCAAAACTTGCCAGATCGATTAAGAACTATAATCTGAACAATCTGAGCATGTTTGATCAAAATCGTAAAACTTTTTTGATTTTTTAAGATATCAGAACCAAATTAAACAGTTCGATGTAGACATTATGATTACGACGATATCATATAGCCGCAATTGGAACGATCGATCGAATATTGCAATTTTGTTAGATTTATTTAGTGTTTATTTATTTTTTATAACAATAGTTTATCTTCCTTTTAGAAATAATCTTTATTCTTAAGGGAGCCGGTAAGAAGGGTGTAATCCCTGTACCCAAATGGGTAAACTCGGGTAATAAAACTGTGCAAATGTGCTGAACGGGCATTAGGAGGCAACTTCGATCATATAAAGTATATAAACTCTTGTGCAGGATCGAATACCGAGTCTATCTAGCCCAGTCTTACCATTTGCCTTTATAAACACTCAGATATTTGGTATATACGAATCTGCAGATTTATTTCAAATCTCCGATTTGTTTAAGCCTTAACCCTAATTACAGTTTGTCATTTTCTATACTTGTTTCTTTTCTACATTTCAGAATTTCAATTTCAATTATTTTTTTTATTCCTCAACAATCTTTTCTAATCACTAGACTTTCATCTATTTTTATGGCTGGCCTCAGGTACTCTTAACTCAGAGTCATTTGGTTTCAATTCCAAGTATTATGACTGTGAAAATGCATTTGTTTGTAATCTTAATAATGATCTTTACTCACGTTGCCTTGTTACAACAATTGTACAGACATCAATTAGGGCTAATAAGTAAGTAATACAACGAAAACGCTTATCAAGGGTAACAGAAGGAAAAACTACTTTTGAGGCATGTTCTGATTTCCAATCTCGTTAGAAATTTTAAGATTTGAAATTGAAATAAGTACTGCATATCGGAAAAAAAAGAAGAGATTTAAGTTACATATAAAATTATTTCAAAAAATTAGAGGCTTACAATTTTTATTAAAGTAAAGTAATTTAAAATAATTTTAAGCAGTTTTTTAAATTTATGTCAAAATATCGCCAAGGAAGGATTAGATTCCATGGCTAGAATTTACTTCGCGGTCTAAATTGAATTAATAAAATCTTTCCCATAACAATGAAATATAATCTAAATTAAGGTGTTTAAATTTTCTGGGATTAATGTAATGTTGTAGTATTCAAGCATTGTACACTATTATATTAAAAAAAATATTTTTTTTGTTAAAAAATAAATAATTTCATAGGATTGAACTGTCATCGAAAATATGTTATTTTCAACTTAACATTTTTTTTTATTTTAAATTTATATTAATTTTTCTATTTTTATTTTATTAATTGTAAATGAATATTTTTTACCTGATTAAGGTCAAACTGCTTATTAAGTTAATTATCTATAAACCATTTGAATTTAACTCGTTTTGGAATTCAGAACAGACCATTTTCTATTTATTTTCTTTTGGTATATGTATTTGCTCACATATGTACTGATAAAGCAAGGTCCCAGCTGATTAGGTGACCAGTTCATAACATATAACAAAAACACAACACTTGGAAACTGAAAACACCGGATGGAGTCAAGTGACGCCTTCCTCTCTCTCTATACTGTACTACAATATATTGTACATAGAAACCAAGGCAAGGGGAAACGGCACGTGTTCAGTGCATGCATTCCCTGATAGGTTCGGTTCTCCCACATAGATTTATTCTCTGGTTGGTCTCGTAATTGAGAATGTCTGGATGTGAGTTCAACGTAGTCGTCAAATGCTTATCTAATTTATTTCAAGGTTTTTGTTTTATTTTGATTGTAAAGACTTGTTTGTTCGTTCTATTATATGATTCACAATTGTTGCAAATGTTGTTTACGCATTTTGTTGGGCTTTACTTTTAATTGCAAGTGAATCATTTTGTGAGTAACAGAGGGAGAATCAAAACTATATATATATATGTACATATATGTACATATGGTGTGTACAATGTAGGTCTAGGGTTTCTCAATTTCTAGCACAAGAGGCATTAGACTTGTTGACAAAAATAAATTCAAATTGTTCTAAAAATAAAAGACAAAACATTTTAAAAATCAGTGTAAATTAAAATTTAAATGTTGAAGATCTTATTTTAATCTTAAACTGCAATTTAATATTATAAATAAGATAAGATAAGATAAGATATAAATAAGAAAGAAACGGCACGCCGAAGCTATATACTCTTGCAATGTTCTTCTAAGAAAATGTTGAATAATTTTGCATAGAATAACTTATTTGTCATCCAATTGTTCCTATGGCAGCTATATGATAAAGTGCTCCGATTTTATTCAAACTTCAAATTTTATTCAAACTCGTAAAAATACGTCGATATGTTAGTTTTGGTTTTAATATCTTGAAAAGCAAAAAAGTTTTTCTTACAAACACTTTTCATATAAATTAAGTGTCTCCGATTGTTCCTATGACAGCTATATGATATAGCGATGCGATCGGGCTGATTTTTACATAGAAACTACATACATCAACACAATGCATCCGTGCCAAGTTTCATCAAGATAGTTCAAAGATAAAGCAGCTATATTGACTCTGCTCAGCATCCTGATTAAGAATATATATGCTTTATGAGGTCAGAGACGTCTCCTTCTATGCATTACACATTTCAAGACAAAATTATAATACCCTTTTGTAAGGGTATAAAATCAATGATTAACGGTTCCTTTGAATTAACGGTGAATGGTATTTTTTAATACTATTTTTAATTTATAGAATCAAGAGCAACTTAAACCCTTCTTTCCCTTTTTTTTTTACAAGTGATAGTCTCTTTTTTACAGCAAAATACATTTGAAACTAATTGAATTCTTCCCAGAATTTTAGAAATACTAAACGATATCAGTTTTTTAACTAATCTCTATTTATCTTTTATCCAGCCTTGTCCAGATACTTATACGTACAGTTGCGGTCAAAATAATAGTAGTGCGTGTAATGCAATGTGTAATGTTTGACGGCCTTGGAAGTGAATCTAGGCTGATATTCGGAATTTTGTGAATGCCTTACATATTGTCGAGATCCTCGGCTACCAAACAACACAATTTTGGACTCATCCGACCACAATAGTTCTTTATTTCTCAAGCGGTAATTTCTTATGTTCTTTAGAAAACCGTTTTCTTTTTTGGACAGGTATTTTATTCGAAAACGGAACTTTTCTCAAGCTTCTTGCTACTAGATTATTTTTCCTCAAACATCTACGAATCATTTCTATAACTTAGTCCATACCTAAGTCCTTTTTTTATAGGTATTGCAAACGTGTCGCGCTTCGAATACATCTCAACATTTGTCACTGGTTTTTAGGACATGATTCGAGATCTTCCACTTTTCTCTTTTTTTGGCGAGTACTTTTTTGATGGATCTCATCATGATTGACGAGCCTTCAATCAAATTTTGCACTTCTTTCAAAGTTTTCCCTTCAAAAATCAATATTTTAATAAAAGCACGCTTCTCAGAAATGTAAGGCTTGCCACGCCCCTTTGTTGCAACTCTAAGCAAATAAAATTTTATAAAATATATTGTAATTTATGAAATTACAATAATAAATTCCAAATCATATTCTTTTCTTGCTTAAAATAATTATTTTTAGTTTTAATTAGTTCACTACTATTATTTTGACCGGATCAAATTAAGGGTTGATCACGAAAAAGCGGAGAATCTTAAAAATGAAAAAAGCTTTTATGTCCTAATGATACTTTTTCATAAGAGCTTATTAAACACTATGATCTGACAATGTCAGAAAACAAAAGTTCGAATGTACCTACGAAATATCAATGTTTTAAGTTTATGTCTGGTGGCACTACTATTATTTTGACCGCAACTGTATATTTAGAAATGTTCTCATTCAAGTAAGTATAAAGGTGTGTTTTCCTAGCTTCAATTAAGCGTAAAATTGCACATCTGCCTGTATATATCTCTCTCTATGTGTATATATACCTATGCTATATTATATATAAGTCAACCTATTGTATGTAAATGATTGATTGATTGATTAACTTACCCATACAATGGCCTAAGCCCAATAAACAAAATTGCGTGTTTTGTTGTAGTGTGATACTTTGAGTTGTTTTTCTTTTCTTGTTGAATGTAGTACACTATACGACCGAGTTTTTTTTGTTTAAGGCGGTTTTATTATTTTATTGAAAGTCTCAAATCACAAAATGCAGTTTATTATGTGCACTACAGTTGCTCTTAAACTGTGTACAGTTTCGTTTTATTTGTAGTCGAACACAAAGAAATTAAAAAATAACTAAACGTGAACTTAAAAAGCAAAAAACTTTATAGTTATTTGCCGAGTACTTGTTTATTTTATTGTTGTTTGCTATTGCAATTGCTGGTGTGTTTTTTTAAATTTATTTAAAAATTTTTTCTGGTTTTCACTTATAATTTTCATACGCCTTTTTGCCTGTTCAATGCAGGTCAGAGTTTTTTAACAATATTGGCGAATTAATCGACATCGAAGTGGTTTTTGTTTAACACGTTTATCAGATTCAATGTTTTATGTTAATTATATTACATATAATAACTAATGCATATATAATATGCACTTTTGCTATTTTTGCGTACGTTCTTTAATTTCTTTCTTCTTTAGCTTCTTGCTATTCCGAACTGTTCCGAACGAGAGGCGAAATACGACTGAGAAGTCGCTGATACGAGCGTGCTTATATACGTACGCTCGATTCCGATTGCGATTGTATTGTCTTTTGATATCGTCGACGTTGGCACAGTTTTTCTCGCTTTTCGTTTTATTAGTAACACGAACAAATATTTCAAATTATGACGCAAAAAAGCTTGAAAAATAATTTACGCACACACGAACACGAACACGAACACGAACACGAACATATGTATACAAAAGAGAAGGGGAAACAAATCGAATGTTAACGCGATTTTTGTTTTGCTACGCAAAATCGTGTCAATAATGTTTTCAGTTTTTTTTTTTGTAAACGAAATATTATGCTTTTGGTTGATGCGATCGTTAAACAAGGCTTGAAATCGGGAAATCGGGTTTTAGGACCAAGTGTAGCTAGTAGTTCCGGTAACTGCAAAGATAGAATGAAAGACAGTATACAATTAGGCAGTATTCGAAAATATTAAAGATGAAACGGTATAAATGCATTTAAATGAGAACCAATTATGTATCAAGGGAAATTCCTTTATAGGAAAAATAGTGAAGTTCATTTATTATGCAATCAATATGTAGTACAATCGATAGTATCGATTAATTTTTTTGGCCAGGTTTGGTCAGCATTTGAAGCTATTTAACTTAATAAAAAAAACATTAAATTAATGAAATTTGAACATAAATAATAATCTGATATAAATTAATTAACGGGAACGGAATTAATAGGAACATTGCAAGGATAGACAGTTTATGCATTTTTTAATGGTGAAATTCAAATTGCAAATAATTTGTTTATTTATTCATTCATTTACATTGCTTATCTTTAAAGTACGCACGATGTACTGCAGTTAAATGTCAAAATATTTGGTTTATTAATTTACATTCAGACTTTATCAGGTATTATGATGGCCGTCTCATTGCCTTCCTAAAACTAGAGTGGAAAGTTTATTGCGTATGCCAGGGTATTAGTTTGTTTATAACGATTATAATCTAATCAATGTTTATACAAAAACAACAACTGAATACAATAGACAAAGCTCTTGTTTATATAATTTGTTATTCCTCAACAGTTGCCAACCCACCGCAAATGATTTCACATTCTTTTCGCTCTCTGTCGTTCATCTGTAGTACTTATTATATAGCTGCCATATAGTTGAGGGGTTTTGGTTTTGCGTCGTAGCAAATTGCAAATTCATTCTAGAAAAGTTATAAAAATCTAGGCAAACATTTTGTGCAATTCAAAATTAAGCAGACGGCATAAAAACATAAACACGAATGCTTACAACAATTGGGCCAACAACAATTGCAATTTGCATTCTCAAGGTTAGGTATCATCACTAGATATATATATAAATATTTATAATATACATTTTCTACTATAGCGAGTGAAATCAACATATTTTGGGGGCAAACTGCCAAAACATACCTAAACTTAAATGTTAATATAATTAATTAGCTTATTAATGCATAGTTCAAAGCTCAGGGCTATGTGGGAGCTACGATTTATACGTTTGCTTAAATTATTTGACTTATAATATAAAAAAAATAGGCGGAAGACAACTAAGCGAAGGATAAAGTAAAGGAAGTGTTTTAGTACTCGAAAATACCCTGTTTCAAATATTTCAAAAGAAAACTTGCTTGACTATAGCATATTTATAATATTGAAAAATTATCTTCTACGTTTATAACTCGTTCATTATAAAATTTATTAAAATTGTAGTTAACATGGAAACATATTTGAATGCCAAAAATTAAGGCTTAAGTTACTTTTCAATATGTACTTGGAATTCGATTTTATGAATTTGGAAAGAAATTTCACTTTAACCCCTTAAGGTAGAAAAAGTTCAGTAAATATGATAGTTCTTACACATTAAAAAAAATGGGGCTCTTTCTAAAGCTAATACTTTAAAAAAAATTAAGGAAAAATTATGCATATTTTCTAAAATAATATACAAATTACACTATTCAAAACTTTGAAAAAATTCTTTTATTCCGAACTTTTTAGAGTCGATCTATATGTAAAGTGGGTCGCAGATTTCGAAAATAAAATTAAAAAAATATGTTGCCGGGACCGTTTTAAGATAATCGAAAAAAGCTAAATTTTCGACTTTCGTAGATTTGGTAAAGTGAGAGATATTAATCTTTTTAAAAAGATAATAAAATGGCCAATTAACCTGCCCTAAAACATTATTTTGTTATTGAGGATTGAAATGAAAATTTTGCCATAAAATATGCCCATTTTAAAATAAGCTATTTCATGTGCAATTTTTTCTCTAAAGCTAGCTTTTTGGTTTTTTGAATCACTTTTTGGATACGTAGATTTACTAAATGTAAAAGCCATAAAAAAATCTTTTAAGTATCGGTGGGCAAATCTAGAATTTATTAGCCCATCAGTCTTACGTTGCGTAGTGTAAAAATCGCTTTTTAGGGGTCCATTGCACTATGGTGAAAAATTCGATTTTTCGGGTATTTAGTCATTTTTTCAAAATGTTAAAATTGTTTTTTTTTGTCGGAACATCTTAAGAAAACTTCAAACTATAAAGTTCAGTACCAAAAATGTTATATAACAGACCAATGTTACAGCTAACAGCTGTTAAAGTCAGCTGTTGCTATCGAAAAGCACATGCTTTAAGATTGCAATATTTTTGCAGCCTATTTTCTAATTTCCAATATTCAAACACAAAAATCCTGAACATTTTGCAGACATTTCTTAAGCATATATGTTGATTGAATCCGAAAATTAAGTTCAATCTTTTTTTTATTTATTTCTGAATTAGTAAGCCTAAAAATTGCACAAAAAATAGCTTTTTATTAAAATGGATATATTTTTACGCAAAATTTTCATTTCAATCCGCAATAATTTCAAAACGAATACTCTGATTTAAAAATGTTGTATGGTTGATATGCCATTTTATTATCTTTTCAAACAGATTAACATCTTGAATATCATTAAGCTATGTTCGAAATTATATTCATTTTACCAAACCAAATCTAACTTTTTTCGATTATTTCAAAAAGGATACCGGCAACCTATAAAAAAATTGTGTATATTTTTAAAAACTTCTATCTAGATATTCTATTTGATTCTATATGTTTACTCTCTTAATTCTTTTACATTATAATGCAAAAGTTATCCAAATTTAATACAAATTGTGATTTGACTAAAGCTAATGGGTGGTTTTGGGGCTGAAATAACAAACCGAAATTCGATTAGTTATAAGGTTTACCTGACGTCATTTCAAGAGAATTATGTCTATTTATATATATATATATATAAAACGTGGTAACAAAGATTAACCTTCGATAGGGAGGGGGCTAATACGTCAACTTCTTTCTAATGAAAGTAGTTCAATGTCGACACACCACTGACGTCATCAAGGAGCGTAGGACGCCTGAGAGATCAAACATTGTTGCCGGCCGGTGCGTAAGTTTTGCGTCTAGAGAGCACACTCTAGACATAAGTCACCACACAGTACACATGCTTCCAATGACCGTTGCCTCGTGCCACGTGGCACGTGGTAAGTGGCATTTGGCAAGTGGCACGTACATATGTCTCGCATATTTGTAAACAAAGTTGTCCGCATGTCCTTTGCTATTTGCTGTCATACTCATCTTTGACTGTCTGGCTTTCGTTTTTACAATCAAAACATTGCGTGCCAAAGTCTTTAATGCGCATGTGCGTGAACTCTGGAATTTCCAGTTGGAAATTACGGAAAATTTTGCTTCTTCATTGTAACAAAGACAAGGAAAATAAAGCGACATCTGAAAGTGCATTGATTTCAATACACTGAAGTCTAGAAAGAACGGGTGGGGCTTTTGCATGTTCTATTCAATTTAAATGATATATACAATATGAAAGAGTATAAGAGTATATATAGGTTTTCAAATAAAATAACCCACATAAAAGGTAACATTGATTGTTAAATTATTGTAGTTACAATTAACAAAACACACAAAAATATCTGTGTTAAATCTAACCGAAATTATCGTTTTAATATATATATATTAATTTAAAAGTTATTTAACTTTAAAAGCGTACGAACGTACGGTTCGCGACCGTGTAAATACCCATAAGTATGTGTAATATTTACGTTTTAGTGACGTTAACATACTATTAACTACTATTATTTTGACCGACCATTTTTCAGGGTATTTCAAGAAAAAAAAATTTTTAATCTAAATATAATAACTGTTAACTAATTTTGGTATCTCAGATGGATTAAAAATATATTTACAATCCATAAAAAAAATTAATTAAAAATTTAGATAATTTTAATTTTGAGTTTTTTGAAATGCAATACACGCACTACTATTATTTTGACCGCAACTGTATGTACTGTAAGCACAGTAATGGCATTAAGAAATAGGTAAAGTGACCGTCATTCTGTTGACATATAGTTAACTTACAAAATATAATATAAAATTGCCTTACTATTTTTATAGTTATATTACAATTACAATATATACACTGCTATTATTTTGCACGTACATAAATGAAATAGACCAAAGTTTACTTAAGATTTGAGTTGTCAATTTATGGATGTCAGATCAATCGCCAGATCAATTTTCCCTTTGAAAATTTGATTTTTAAGTAAAGTGTCTTTATTTTCTAAGAGCGCTGCTTGAGCACTGCTAGAGAATCTATTTATTGAAGTGATTTGGATTACGATTATTTAAATGTAATGCTAGAACTTGAATAAAAAACACGAATTCCTTTCTCGTTGATTTTTACAAGTCAATAATAGTGCTTATATAAAAGACCTGATTGTTAAAAGTTATTGAAGGTTAAGAAGATTATTCTTATTAGACTACATACATTACAAAAATATATTCTCATAACTGTTCACACTTTTATCACACGCCACTGTAGGAAAATCCAAGCGGTGTATTTTTCGGGGTTTTTTGTTGCCAATTTGGTTCTGTGAGTTCTTTGGAATATGAGTATCTTTGCAAATAAAAACACACTTTTAAATTAAAGAATGTTGTAATTTAATAAAATTTTTGCTTAGATAGACACACTTTTATGGGCCAGCATTGTAAGTAATTTCTCTAAATATAATGAAAAACTTGCATGTGTATGTGTGTATTTCACATATTTGTATAACTATAGAGTTGCAATATTTTTTATAGGCACTTCTGAAGGCTCTGAGGAAATAGAGTATATAGCAGTCGGATTTGGTGCATTTTCTTTGTTGTCTGCTTGTTTTTGTTATTGCTCTTGGCATTTGGGTGGTTATGGTTGAGATTGGGGCTTATTAATTGGGATTGGGGTTGAGTTTTGCCTTTGCTATTTTCTTGGCAAAATTACAAAATCGATATCCAAAGAAACAAACGGAAACAAAGAAGCATACAGGGAAATATTTGGGTCTGGGAAACTATGAATATTAATATGTATAATATGTAGTTACTATATATAAAACTGATAAACTTACCCGATGTTGTTTTTGATGTAGACAGACAAGGCAAAACGGAACACACACACAAAGAAACTCAGACAGAGGTGTCTGAGGATAGGGTAGGGCTTGTTAGGTGTTTAAGAAGAACTTTAGAACTTTTTACTCCAATTGTAGGAACCGTTATAGAAAAATAAAATCAATATTATCATTTTGGTGTGCATATTGGTAACAGTCATGGCACCCAGAATACTCGTAGAAGGCACAATAGCACTAATCTATTGATTTTATTATTATAATATTAGTATTAATTATGCAGCTTTTCTTTTAATTTTTATGCCTTTTGCGTTTATGTGGCATTTAAATTTAAGGGAGACTTGCGACACTCCGAACAAACAACCAAAGCAAAGTTTTTGTTTCTTTGCTCCCTGGACTAATAGTTTTTTCAAGTATAATTTATTAATAAATATTATAAATTTATTTATCCCTTTTACAAGGACACGTTTTTGCGTGCTTTGCTGCTGCGTTTGATGTGGAATATATTCGACTAGCAACCAACAAAAGGCAAACTGAGTCACCAACATCTCTGAGAATTCCAGTTTATTTCCCGTTTACATCCAATATATTTCCAGTCTACCGTTAGTTGCGACTTTTGGACTTGTGTTTGCGTCGTATTATATACACTTTCTTTAATCAGTAGCCTTTTGGGGTTATAAACTGCCTTTAGAGTGCGGCGCTGAAAAATTTTAAAAATTGTATTTTTTGTACTAAAATTCAACGTGAATTCACTTAAAGCGAAATTGTTTATGCTTATTTTGTATCAAAAATAGTATTAAGCCTATTTTAAAAACATTTATTACATTTATAAGACTAACAAATGCAGATAACTAATAAATAAAATTAAGTTATATATAAAAAAAAATCCTATCCCGTGTTAGATTCTGATCATCATGTAAATATTGGTAAAAGGGGATCATAAACCAGTGCAAATGTGCGAAAAAGCAGATGGAGGCCTCTCTGACTATATATACAATATAAAATTTTATCATATTAATAGCAGAGTTGATCTAGCATTGTCCGTCTCTCTGTATGAACTCAAAGATCTCACAAATTATAAGAGCTAGAGATGCCAAACCCAACTTGCTAGATTTATTTATGAAAATCAGGCCCCTAAATCTTATAACTGTCATAGGAACAAGCTGGTGAAAGCTAGTTTTTCTATGAAAACTATTTTTTATTTTTAAGATATTAAAAGCAAACATACCTGTATTGTGATGTAAACAATCTGAACAAGTTTCATCAAAATCGAACCACAATATCTCATCGTCTCAATCGGAATGATTGAAATTCTCATAAAGTCCATTGTAAGGGTATATATTTATGTGGCTTCGGTATACATATTTAAGTTAACTTTTTTCAATAAAGAGCCGTAAGGATCGTCTTCAATGCTCACCTCACGAAATTCATTCTTTTAGGTGCAGCAGGATATTGGCAGGTTAAGAAGGTCATTTCAGAACTGGCTAAGCAGGCGCACCAACATTCTCGCAATCAACCTGCTTAACAAGGCCATTACCAGATGGCTTAAAAGTCTGCACCCGCTCGATATTCCCCATGGAAGGTCATAACTCACCTCTTCCTTATTCTCCTTTTCCCTACCCCTCATCATACAAATATCTCCCAATGGCATCTCCACATAGGTTGCTGATTGTTGTATTTAAGCAGTTCCTTGTCAAATAAAATAATAAAATAAATACATAATTTCTAGTTGTACACAAATTCGATAAATTTCGATAAAATGTAGTACTTTTGCAAGCAATGTCAAAGCTGAGGCACAACGTAACCAAAATTCTATTAATGGTAATTGTGATAATTGTGGCTCATCCTCTGCTCTGTAGCTCCAAGAATTTTGACTACAATGGGAAACGTGTTAAGTATCCGGAACGACTGATGGATTCACTGGCATCGTATGTAGATCATTCAAATGCTAAAGATGCAATAGCTTTAATCGAACATGTTAATACAAATTATGTAAGAAATGGTTGGAATATCAAATTGCCTGAATTAAATGAGAAGAAACCCTGCAATTGGCTAAAGAACAAATTTGACAGCAAGGATTTGAGTGCTGAGGCTAAGGAACGTATTCATAACGAGGCAGCAGATCGACAATTCAAACGCGTGATGTTGATGAACTTGCAGCGGGAACGTTTGGATGATCCAAAAGGAGCTGCTAGAAAATATCCCGGTCAAAATGGTTTTTTAACCAAGCATCTTACTTTGTGCAGTAAACCTAAGACAAAGGATAAGGTGATTGACTATACTGAATCTTCTAGTACAGTGAGGCCAACGATAAATCCAAAGTGTTCTGCAAACAAAACGAAAACTGTCGATGAGGAACCTGAAAAGATTTGCATCACAAAACCGCCCTTAAATATAGATCGTCTGCTAGAATTTACTAGGAGCATGAAAAAACATGCGCTGCTAATATTGCAGAATCTTAACCTACTGGAAAAGGAGATACTCAGTAGGAACATAACAACAACAGATGAGGATATCCCAGAACCCACACCAGCGGATTGGCCAGAGTCCACATCAGAGAATACGACAGGGCCTACACCAAGGGATTTTCCAGAATCCACATCAGCGTACCCGCCAGGGCCTACACAAGGGGATGAGCCCGAGACCACACTAAAAACAACACCAGCGAATAAACCAAAGGCAGCGTCATCGAATGATCCTGAGAATGACTCTAAGCAGTTGGACAACACAAAGGAGCGGCTGGAGAAACCCACGCCCAAAACCCCGTTACCTTCAAAGTCCCCAAAGCAACGTAAACAAAATCATAGCTTCTACTTTGGCTTCCGACCACCCGGCGAAAGGGAGACGGCATCGTCTATAGCAGGTGCCTTGAGAGAACAGCATAAGCTAGAGCAGAAGGTGCGAGAGGAACAACATATTCAGCGTGAGTCAACGGTATCGGAACGTCAATGGCAGCGATTGATAAGGCTACAAAGCAAGCTGAAACGAGCGCGTTATGAAGCAGCTCCGCCAGCATCAGCACGTCTAGAGATGGTTGCGAAAATGCCAAGATCAAAGCTGTTAAATAATAAATTTGCACAAGCAAACCGAAAGATTCTCCAATCAAAACACCCAGTAGCAACTTTAAATAGAATGCATGCCAATCGAAATAATATTATTTATCCCAATACTATGGGACGCCCACCACTACGCAACAGGAAAAATGATCAAGAAAATATGAGACAGAAACTAAAAAACATGATCGCTTCAATCATACGGAGAGAAGATTTTCCTGTGGCGGTAGATGTAAGATACAAGCGGAGACAGTCGCGACAAACAGACATTTCATAAAATATATCCTCTAATTACATTAAACTTATTTTTCTTTACATTGAGTATATTTTTATATCAATAAATTTTAAGTGTTTTATTTAAATTTGCGCGCTGCGGTCGTGGTGTTATAGATATTAATGTCAAAATTTGGTCACCCTAAAAGTATCGGTTTGTGTGCAAATTCGATATCTTTGAAAAAACTAGCACCAGTTATGGTATTCCAGCAACTAATTTTGATTTGAATATCTTCAAGCTGATATTAAATTGCTTCATTTCAAATAGACTGCTTTACGAAATCAATATCAAATCAGCGGGCATTTCGATCTTTTCAGCAACTGATTTTGATGTGCTTAAACGATCGAACTGTGTGATTTATGAAGCATCCGTTAGGTTTGAATTGATAGCGAAAAACATAAGCTTCATAAAAATAAATTTGAATTAAAATTCATTTATTTAAAACAGAAACTATTAAATTACCGTTGAAATTAAATATATGTGTCCATAAGCATTTTCAGCTAGAAGGTATCAATTAACAATGATTCAATTCTATCGTTCGGTTATTTATATTTGCCTCGACATATCAACTCAACATTGCGTTATTTACGATCTCACTGATATAGTGGATTTAAATTGCTGGATGCGTTGGAAGCGATTGCCATTCACATCGAAACTTGCCTGACGCACGTTCAAGTCCTATTCTATTTGCATAGGCTGTGAGGTATGTGACATGGGCTGTTAGGTATGGAAAAAAGCCGAATTTGGAATAAACGCGGGTTATGCCAACTCGTTTTTAGTATAATTTCATAGATTGCGTTGCTGTTAGCTCAGTTTTGCACAAAACAGCTGTTTTCAACAATAACAATTTCAAAATTAAGGCGCGAAAATTAAAATGACTAATATCTCGAAAACATTCCCTAGAACTGCAGACCCTCATAAGCTTATAATATTCCTGATAAATGATGACGTTTCTACCAGTTTCACTTATATTTTGCTCTCGTAAAAATTATACAAGATTCATGGCAGCGCCCAGTGCATACAATTACATACATCTGTATCAAGAAATTAATTTACTTTATTAGATTATGATATTTGTGATGGCGGTCGACCAAAACTAAACTATACATTGATTACTCTCTTCTATATATATAAGTCAAAGTATCAACAGCATATTTTGCCTTTGTTTTATTTGAAATTGCACTTATCATAAAAATTCTGTTGGTTAAATTCAAAGAATATTTATTCCATTGTTTATTGAAGTTCTGCCCCTTGCAAACAAATGATCAGCTGATTGCAAACGCATCCAGTGCAGTAGAAACATCATTCAAGACCAATCGCATCAGCCTGTTATCGATGGTATGACGTGTTTGTGTGGAAATCGGCTATTAAAAAATAATGGAGCACCTATATATCCATAACTACTGAAATCGATATAGCTCAAAGTATTATCGGTATTATCTCCAAACTATCGATAGTTATACGGACAAGTAGGCGGCAGAAAGTGCCGCACGCTTTGAAAGATTTTTATTGTAATTGGGATTGTTTAAGTAGTCGTTTTATAAAAAGTGAATATCCTAAGTCATTAACAGAACCAAGAATATACATAAACAGGTATGTATATTTCCCATTTTGTGCGTTCCGTATGTAGAAATAGTAGTTTGTGAGTATGCGAATGGTAGCCTATAACGGCACTTCTGCGCGAAGGAAAATGGCGGTGAAAATAATATTGAAATACAATAAGTACATACATAAGTATGTTTATGGATTTTGTGCATGCATACATACATGCTTTGTGCAAAGGCCAATATGTAAGAAGAGCACTTGAAAAAATAAACAATAATTGAAGCCGGACCAAAATGACTCGATTTACGAAGTAAGCTGCAAAATGTGCGCCGGCTGCTTAAAAGAATTCAGCCGAATTCTAAATGGGATATTATAAAGACAAATTATTGACAGCTTTATTTTGCAACACAATCTAACCTTTTGCTGACCAACAATTTATGTATATGTATATACTATTTTTCTATTTGTTTATGTAGAGTACCTAACATGGTGTAATAATATTAGGTGTCTTTAAGCAAGTCTCAGTTACCATTTGATAAGAAATTGTGTATTTCTATTTGACAATTGGTAACTCACAATGGAATTCTTAAATTTGCATGATAGCACCTATAACTGATACACTTGTTTCGTAATAGATGCCGATGCGCTGTCGCAACGCTTCGTTTTGCGTTAGCTATTTAACGTTCGCTCGCTCTCAGCTGTTGCTGCTGCTTCCATTATCTGTGTCGCGTTCATTGTCCCAAATTTTTGTTGCCAATTTCATATTTGCACGCATTGTTGTAGTTGTAGTTGTAGTTGTGGGTGGGTGGTATTAGTGAGCATTTCTTAGCGCTTAATCATATTTGATCGCGTGATTGGCAGTTATATTTATGCGTTAATGTTTAATGGTCACTCTCAATTTGTTTATTTTCAGCTTGTAGATATGAATCGAGAACAAGAATTAAAAGAAGTTACCGTTGTAGTGCGGTCATTGATAACTTCAGCCAAGCCGCCGGTCAGCTTGCAATCTATAGAGCGCGACTACTTTAATGTGGAACACCACGCCATACCCTATAAACGTCTTGGCTATCGGAGTACCTTTGAATTGCTGACGGATACAAATGCATTTATAATGCAAAATATCGGAAACGAAGTGAGTAAATGGAGGTTGACACCCCAATAAAGCGCCCGCTGCTTGCGCACTTGCACTCTCATTGTGCTTGTTCTGTCTCTCTCTCTCCCTCTCTATTTTCTTGCATATGTATAGCTTTTCAGAGCTTCTTTTGAGCTTTTGGCAGCGCTTGGCCGCCTTAGCGCTTACCTCGGTCTCAGTAAGTTCCGTTGCCTCGACGCGTGCGGTGCTCTTTGTCAGAGCGTGTGTGTGTGTCTGCATATATATATATCTATATATATATGTGTGTGTGTTTTTGCTGTACGGGGCTTGGCTTGCCACAAAGAGGCAACGTGTCAACGACGTCGTCGTCGCGTGTTTGTCGTCGCTCAGCAAAATTGTAAACAATGTTAGTTGTTTATATTAATTTAGCCTTTCTATAAGCTTTCTATGTAATTGGTGTGTGTATGTGTGCAGGTTAAGCGTTTTTCTTCTTTTCGTTATAAATGGAGAGTACACATTTGCAAAAATTTAATAACTAAAAAAATGACGAGCCAATTTAAACTTTTGGTTTTCTCTCTCCGTATCTCTCTCTTTTTCGCTCTCTATATGTATTTATGTACATATGTGTGTTTCGCTTTGCTTCAGCAAATGCTTTGGTGAAAGTGAACGAATTTTGTTGTTGCTGCATCAGAAGAGCGCAGAGCGAGGGAAAGACGCGCCGCATTGCACTTTATATTTTATCGTTTTGCTTTGATTTATTTTTAAATGCAGCCATTTCTTCGCCCCGCCGCCCGCTCATTGTTCTTAGTCAATCGTAGCACGTTCATTCACTGCATAATTGTTGTTGTCGCGTTTATCAGTAGGACGCGCCGCCTTTGTGCATTGCCTCGAGTTGCAGGCTCCCACGCTCAACTGCAAGGCTTGCCTGCCACTCCAGCAATGAGTGGTCAGTGGGTGGGTTTTTTTTTACATGTCTGGCCCATGCATTGCCAAATCAATAATACATAAGATTATTACATACGAGAAATAAATGCAACAAAATTTCTAAAGTTGAGCAAATGACAAAAAATTGTGTTTATGTACATAACTACAATGTTTAACTATCGTGCAACGCCAAATCATTTTGCAACTGCAACTTAAATTATAATTATTCGCGTGCTTTCAACTCGTTGATAAGTCGCTGTCAAATTATTGACGAGCACAGTGGCTAAAAACGGTTAAAATGTGATCAAATTGCAAACAGCAATACAAAATAAAAAAGAAAATTTAACAAGAAAGAAACACCCATCTTCGACAAGCCGAAACTATATATCCTTGCCTTGATCTTCTTAAAAATTTCAATATTTGACCGTTCGTTTCTATAGCGGCTATATGGTATTGTGGTCCAATTTTAATCAAACTTAATCACATTGTACAAACAATTTTTCTATATTCATCTGGTTTTTGGTTTTGACATATTACAACAAATAAAAAAAACAAATTTTCATAAAACTCATTTTTTACCCTATTGTTCATATTACAGCCATATGATGTAATGATGTATGAAACTTTGTCAGATAGCACAAAGCGTTATTCTACATAGAACTGTTGAGTTTGGTTTTAATATCTTGATAAATAAAAAAAAAATTTCATACAAACATATTTTTAGACCGATTATTCATTAAATGAAACTTGATTGGATTATAATAATACTAAATCGATCTGCCAAGTTTGGTTATTACATCTGGAAAACATATTTCTTACTTATTGTTTATAATATATATAATATAGTAGACCGATCCGACTGATTCTGGCATACACATGTACTGCCTGAAACAGTAAGCATTATTTCTGTCAAATTTAATCCAGATAGCTGAAAAACTGATACACTAGTTTGCATACCGAGTCAGCTCGTCGTCCTGATCAATTATGTATAAAATAAAAAATCTTTCCAGTAATTGAATTGCTTCATAATACCAAAATTCTGTAAGATATTAAGCTTTCTTTTGACAAAGATAAGCATTAATTTCTTAAAAGTGAATGTTTTGACCAAACGTATTACGATATAATGCTTCAATCTTTAGTTTCTCAGATTTTAGAGAAAATATTTGCTATACTTGCAAATGTTTCCATTTAGAAAATAATGCGATCCAAGCAACTAATTGTTTATTTACGACGATTTTTGACTGCTTTCACCGATTGCAATATTTATGAGATATTATTACATATTTAGCAATCGCATTGGGGTTTGGATTTTACTTCACCTTATCACGTACAGAGCCCGTCTTACTTATTTAAATTATTATAATAAGAAAAAAAAAACAACGATCAGCATAATAATCAAATGAATCATACGAAAAACTTTATAATTTGAATTTGTTTTATATATTATACATATTATAATACTCTTTTGCAAGAGTATAAAAATATATGATATTATCACTTGTGTCAAATTTTAACGCCAAACTTAATTGGAAGAGTTTTCCAGAAAAAGAAGAAAAAACTAACCAAATTCTGTAAACATTCAATTCAAAGCAAATAACATAAGAGAGCATAGACATGTTTATTTGAAACATGCAATTTTCATCTATAAAACAAATTTAAATTATATATATATATATATGATCAGAATGACAAACTGAGTCGGTGTAGCCATGTCTGTCTGTCCGTCTGTTCCTATGCAAACTTTTTGGCTTTATTTTTGAGCCATCTTGATGAAACTTGGCACAGATGCATTTTGTTATTGTATGTAGTTTGTATGTAAAAATATGCACGATCGGTCCACTATATCATATAGCTGACACAGGAACGATCGGAGACACCATGAAAAAAACTTGTATGAAAACCTGTTTGGTTTTTCAAATTATTAAAACTAAAATCAGGAACTTGGTGTAGAATTATGATTTGTACATTCTGATCAAGTCATTTCAAAATTTATATCATCATATTGCTGGCATGGAATCAATTGTGTGAAAAATAAGTTTCTCTAAAGAAAACATTTTTAATTTTTTAATGTATCGGATCGAAACTCACCAAATCGATATAGAAATATATTCTGTAGCATCTGATAAAGTTTGTATAAAATCGAAACACTACATTATGTGAATGTTATTGGATCCATCGGACGAGTATTCAAAATAGTTTGCAAGTGATATAGCTTCGACGTGCCGTAGATATATAATATATATATATAGATTAAAATCGTAACTAGTAATTGAATAATTAATAGAACTTCGTTACATTTGTTGAGACTCATCATTTATTAGTTCTATATACTGTGTATATTGAGTCAAGAATCTCTTCGCACCATGAAACAAGTTTCCGTTTGAAGCATTCAAATTAAACTAACATATTTATATTTACAGATTGTAGTGTATGCTAAGCCCAATCCCAAAACGGAGCATATTGCATCTATGGTCCGTCATCAAAAGTCGAACAAAAAAACATTAAGGCCAGCAGCAGTAGTACCTGTGCGTCAGAACGTGCAACAACTAACTGGATATAATTATTACGCACATCAACAACAGCAGTTTAAGCTGCAACAACAACAACAGCAGTTTAAGCTGCAACAACAACAACAACAACAGCAGTTTAAGCTGCAACAACAACAACAACTGTCACAACAGACACAGGCACAACAAGAAAAGGCACAAAAAGAAACTTTAAATCAGGAATTGAATCGTTTTCGCGAGGAACTGCAGCAGAAGATAGATCGCTTGCATCAGCAGCAGGAGCAACAGCAGCTTTATGAGCGCGAATTAAAGCAACGTCAGGCAGAATTGCACAAGGAGCAGCAACAGCAAAAGTCGCAGTTTAAACAGCAGCAGCTGGATATTGATAGACAAATCACTCAGCTGCAGATAGAGCATCAACAGGGCCTTAAGGCGCAAGCATTGACAATTGAAAAGCTGAAAAAGGAGCGCAACGAGCTGCAACGTCAGCTAAAGGATCAGCAGAAACCGGAGGCGGCACAGGCAAAGGCCAAGGAAGACGACAAACACACGTTAAGCAGTGCTCAGCCACTTCTTTCTGATACCAGCCATCAAGTTGTGGCAGACGAAAGCCAACCGTCTCAAGTTTCTTCCAAGTCAACTGCGATGAATGGCAATGCAGCTGGTCCAGGCGCTGTCCGGAAGCCGCAAAATTTACGTCCCATATTGGGTAACAGTGCGCCGCCAATGCGTCCGCTTGGAATGCAACAGCGAACGACAGACGTAACGACAGGGTCTGGTGGCTCTGCCAACAAACGGGAACCGCATCCACGTATTAATTATCCTAGCTCGCGTATCGGCGGCGGTGTTTCTGTCAACTATAGACTGAAGCAACAACAGACAGCGACAAATACAGCGGTTGTGCCAACGACGTCACCAGCTGATCTAAACAATGCTGGAGCGCTCATAACGCCACCTGATTCGCCAGAGAATAAAGCTAACAATAAGACTACGCAATCAGTTCAATCGAACTTGAAGTTACAACAGCCGTCATTGACGGTAAGTAAATATATTTAAGGGTATTTAATTGAGGAAGTAATTCAGAGTAGTGAAATTTCAGGAAAATTTTCATTATGTTACAACAGATTTTTTAAACTTAATCTGATTGTTTATATAATAATATTACATCGAACTGTTAAGTTTTATTTTGTTATTCAAAGAAGAAATTCAACAACTATCAAAAATAGTAGTTCGATTTTTGTTTTGGGAATTGTTGTGTGCTGTAAGATTTTTGTAGATTTTTCTACAGCTTATCTAAACCTTTCATTGGATGCATATCGAAACATCCTCGGCACAGAAGACATTGATTCTTCCGTTGATGATTTACATAACTCTCATTAAGAAGCTGCTAGTCAGGCTGTATATTCACCTGGCTTCAGCCATAATCATACTTTTAGTACTTATCGTCTCTCTGACGAAACTCTGACGATTATCCGTGCGAAGAGACACGTGCAACCTTTCTCCTGCATAAGAAAATTAGACAAGTTAGAACTCATTATTTTGAGAAGCTTATCGCTAATAGGTATCCGAATAAGCCAGACTATAATCTTTGGAAATTTACAAATGGATTCAAACGTCAACCTAATAAACAATAAGTCAATTTTACTAAAAGAAAAGATGTTTGTCCGAGCATAGTCATCAGTAGGGAGGGAGCCTAAATATCTTGGCGTTATATTAGATAACACTCTCAGTTGCGACTAGAACGCAAATATTAAATTGGATGATTAGATGATCCTCAACAGTTAATACATATCTGAATTTATATTGTAATCTCGTTTATTATATTACATTTATTCTTTGACATTTGCTCTTTTATTTATTTAGGGTGCTCGTCTAAGTGCTAACTTTAAATTCGATCCAACTTACGATGCAATCTCCTCGCTTAAGCAATACTGTGTAGCGCTAAACTATGCGCCACCGAAATACGAATTTTACAGAGACGGCAACGGACTGCACTGCAAGGTGCACATTGGTGAAAGTATCTACACCAGCTATCCCGAGGAGCATCAGGATGAGAGAACGGCTAAACAACGCACCTCTGAAGTTGCTGTAGAGCGTCTGAAAGAGTTGGAATCGCGCAAACACCTAACAGTGCTTAAAGATGATGATTTTCTTAACGGACTCTACCAAGAGCTTATCAAGCATCCGAATGGCATTGTTAGCCACAAGCTTCCGCAGTGGTACGAAGCGACTGTTAAGCGTCAGGTGCCCAAAAACTGGTGGCCCCTGATCACAAGTTCACCCAACATACGCATCGAGAACAGCGTTAATACGCATATTGTATTTGCCAACGAAGCAACTGAAGGCGGCGCGAATCCACAACAGCATCTGGAGGTGATACTAACAGCGATGCCGGAATTGCAGCTACCCTGGGTGGATGGCCAGCAAGATTGGAACATGTACATTACACACTGCGACAATACAATGCATATTTGGGCGCGTCTAATCGACCAGAGTGCACAGTTTGAGAAGCTCACCGAGCAACTGAATGCACACATGTCACTGCCACAGAACCGACAGCCTTTACAGCAACAACAGGAGCCCATCGAGCAGTTGGTATATCTGGTCGAGAACAGCGAGAATTGGAATCGTGTGCGTATTATGTCATTGGATGTGGCACAGCGTCAATGCAGCTGTCATTTTGTGGACTTTGGCGATGACGTCGTCTTTAGCTATGATACGCTCTATTTGTGTCCACCACAATTTTTGGTGCTGCCTGCCCAGGCTGTATGCCTGAGCATGTATGCATTGGACAAATTTGAAGAACACCCACATGCGTTGCCTGTGCTGGCCAAAGAACTTGCCGGTCACAGTGTTGTGGCACGCATTATTACAAGTAAGACGCAATTTCAAGATGCTGGCGGTCGCACGCAGGGCGTGATGCTACAGCTGCAGCGGGAGCACCTGTCGAATGAGGAGAATGGCGGCTGTAGTGGCAATAATTTAGTCAAGCGATGTGCTAGCATTGTAGGCACCTTCTATGATACTTCCACTTCGGAAGATATACATTTAAATGATTTGGTTGCCAATCAAATTATACGCAACACACCCGCACCTATGTTAAAGTTGGATCAAAAATCAAATCATGTTATCGTCTCGCATGTTAACGATGTTGGCGATCTAATGATCCAGCTACCCAATGAAGATCTCAAATTTGTGCAACGTAGCATTGCAAAAATTATGAGCGACAGTAGCGAACAGCATCGTGTACATTATGCGGATTTACTCCATGATCAGCTTGTGTGTGTCTGTGATGAGACTGGAGATGGTGTTAAGCAATGGTATCGCGGCATGCTCACTGCCAAACCCAAGTCAGTCGATGAGGAGGTCTTTGATGTGTATTATGTGGATGATGGACGGTTGCGCAAGACGCACATATCTAATATCTATCGCCTGGAAGCAAACAATTTGGCACTTGCCTCATTTCCCGCTCAAGCTTTACGCGTTCGACTGCATGATGTGCCGCAGATTGATAACCAAATGGTGGGACGACTTCGTGGCTTGCTATCACCGCAAACCCCAGTGCTGGTATGTAAAGAAGCTTCAGTGTCTATAACATTTATTAATAAACATTTTATTTACATATATTTGCAGCTTAAGGTAATAGAGGGCGCCAATGATAAGCTGCCCATGGTTACCATACATGCACGCGGTCAGGATAGTTTATATTTGTGCTTGAACAGTGCGATTCGTATGGAGTACGAAATGCAAAGGTAATTTGTGAATGCTCTTGTTAACTGCATACAAACTATAAATCCAAAATCAATCATAAAACACTCATACGCACACACACTCGATAAGACACACACACACACACCTATACACAACAGCCACAAATTTCAAATGCACATATACATATATGAAATGTATAAAAACTACTTTTAATCTTCCTATGGTTTAATGATAGTTTCTAATTAGTGCTTTCAATAAACTGGAACTGACATGAAACTATCGCTACAAAATTATCTCAACATTAACGACTCCTTCAACTCACAACATCCCGTAAGCTAACTGTTCGTTCGTTCGCTCACCAAGTGCTAAGTTTTAAGTATATCATATTTATTCATCAATGTAAATAATAATATCAACATAAAAAAAAAGAATACAAAACTGGAAGACAATGCAACATACATTAATTATGTGTAGTTCAAAAGAAGTTTTTTCATATGCTATTACTATGTGCCTTAACCTTTTACCGCAATTATAACCCATTTTCCCATACACAATCCCGCCCTCCGCCAACCCAAATCCAATCCCCACTTCCTTTATCATGTCTCTAGTACAACTCGACTGGAACCGTTCGATGACGGCGGCCTGCACTTTAGTCCTAGCGGGCAGTTGATACGACGGAGTAGCTTTAGTTCCACTGTGTCCAGCCACAGCAGCTGCAGCGATCAACCGACAGTTGTTGGTATCAATTCGCCACCAAATACGCCAAGGAAGGGCACAACAGCCATTTCCCTGTTGCCTATGCTTAAAGAATACGAGGCCATACCAGCGCTAGGTGCCTATTTTGAGGTGCGTGTGTCACTATCGGTTAATCCAGGACATTTTGCGGTAATAATAAATCAAATCAAGATAAACATCAAGGAGTTAATCATATATTTTTCATTGCAGGTGCAACCTTACAAATGCTACAATCAATTTCAGCGTTTAATGAAGGACTTGCAAACGCATTGTAACAGCTCCGCTGCACAAAATGTGCAGCTGACGGATGTTATCGTTGGTCAGGCCTATGCCGCTGCTGATAGCGATGGCATATATCAACGGTGAGACTATTAAATTATCATCGAAAAGAAAAGTAAAATTTACTTAAATCTTTTACAGCGTAAATATCCGCAAGATTTACGATGAAATAATACATGTGCGTTACGTGGACGCCGGTGATGATGGTGTTGTACGCTGCAATCAACTGCGCCAGTTAACGGCCGAGTTTCGCGAGCTGCCCATGATGACATTGCCAGCACAGCTTCATGGTGAAATAACAATAAATATAAAATGATTTTTTATAATACAAATCCGTTTTTTTTATAGGCATTCAACTGACTGGCATCGATTGGACGCAGGAGAATTGTTTGCGCTTCCGCAATCTGACGTTGGGTCGAAAATTCTTTGGAATTGTACGGCGCATAGATAAGCTAAAGGATGAGCGACGAGCTCTTAGTCTGGAGCTCATTGATACCTCAACGCCGCAAGATATAAAAGTGCACGAGACACTGATAAGCGAGAAGCATGCGTTGCCTGCGTCATAAAACTAAAAGCATATTTGTTTTGTTTATGTTTATTTAAATTATGTATGACCTAAAGCTATTACAAACATTTTCCATATTAATTATGAGTTGACATTCCGCATCTAGTTACTAAGTTATATATAACACTGTTGTATTCATGCAAAGCGCAACAATAAATTATGATTTTTGCTACCGAGAAAATGGATGCACTTGGTTCGCAGATTTTATGTTGGTCTTTACCGCCGACGGCGCTTTGCCAAGTTGCACATTCCCAGGACTCATGGACGGTCCGCCCATAGGTGGCGTGGGACCGCGAATAGATGGCGGCACCATCATGCCGGGGCCTGGACCTGGACCGTAATTGGCCTTAAATTGCAGGCCCTTGCCCATGCCAACGGCTGCAACCAACAGCTGAGTGTCCGCCATGCTGCTTGTCTGCTGTATACCAGTACGTGAGCTGGATTCAATTTCCCACTCCTCGCGCGCCTTGCTTACCATGTCCAGCACATGCGAAACGACCTTGTTGTATTGAGTGACCTGCTTCATGGCCGCATCGTTTGTCAGATTGGCCGCCTTCTGTTCGTTCTGCTGCATCTTCTGCTCTGTTAAGGGATCAGGTCGTGTGCGCAGATAATCCGGCACAATGTCGTGCGAGAATACCGGCACTCGACCTTCCGTTATATTAACTAGCATTTCGTCGCGATCCATGGACACAAGCAGCGGTAGCACAGTCCGATTGCGTAGCGGTGGGCACTGCTCCTTGGCAAGGATTTTAGTTAGGCCCGTTAAATGGCTGGAAATGATGGCAAAGTTATCAAGAAACGTTGGCCAATTGATGTCCATGTACTCCATTTCCAGTTTTTGTATCATTGCCAGGACTGCCAATTTAAGATCACTCAGTCGCTGCACCACTGTATCCAGCGTCATTTCAAAATGTTTCTCCTCGCGCTGCATTTTTGTTGGTGAAATTAATTTCTCCCAAGTGCAAGTTTGTCGATTTTCACAAATTATGGACGCCTCTCACAGCTGTTTTTGATTGTATTTATATCGTATCGATATATCGATATTTTTATGTAAATATAAAACATATCAACACTATCGATATGTCACAGTAATACGACTTGCGCGCCAGCTTAAATTGTAATGTTCACACTAAAAGTGTAAATATGGATCCATTAAGTGTGTGCAGATAAACCTGCGTAAGAATTAAGATTTAGACAAATTTATCTTTCTCTAGATGCCGAGAACTACTTAAAAACCTCTCATAATTAAAACAATTGATTGGAATTTTTAAAATGGCTTAACTCATTTAGATATATGTTGTAGTCAACAATATCATAGTTCAGAAATTTATTTCAACATACATATGTACTTTATGCAGAATTATATTTTTGAATATGCCGACTCATGTACTACCATTGACGATTGTATATCATTTAATGTTTGGCATCCCATTAACGCCATGGTTATTTCAAAATCTTTTCTTAATACGCTCAGCAATTGCTCGACACCGCGTTGTCCATTATATGCCAATCCATAGACTGCCGGGCGGCCTATAAAAACCGTTTTGGCGCCCAATGCCAATGCTTTAAATATATCATTTCCCTGCATAATGCCACCGTCCAACATAACATCCAGGTCTTTGCCGACGGCCTTAACCACCTCTGGAAGTGCCTCAATTGAGGCTGGTACGGTATCAATTTGACGTGCACCATGATTGGAGACAATTATGCCAGCGCAGCCAAATTCCCGGGCCAGAACGGCATCCTCTGCAGTTAGCACGCCTTTGACAATAATTGGCAGATGGGTCAGTTGTTTCAACCATTTGATGTCATTCCAGGTAACGCTAGGGTCGAATTGGCTGGCAACATACTCATTAATTCCAGAGCCCATTACAGTGACTACACCATCCGCCTGCTCTCCTTCAAAGTTTGCCAATCTCAAGTGTGATGGTAAACTGAATTTATTGCGCACATCTGCACGTCGATGTCCAAAGACGGGTGCATCAATGGTTAGAACAAGTGCCTTAAAATTGGCTTTCTCTGCGCGTCGAACTAACTTTTCAGTAAGCAATCTAAAGAAAAATTAATTTACAGAATACAGAACTCTTAGTTATCTAAAAAATTCCACTTACCGATCTTTATATATATAAAGCTGAAACCATTTGCAAGTATTGGGCGCTTCAGCCGACAACTCCTCCAAAGATGTGGTAGAGAGGGTGCTCAGAATAAATATGGACCCAGCCCCACCAGCTGCGCGTGCATTTCCAATCTCACCATCCGGATGGGCCATCTTCTGCATTGCCGTCGGCGCGATTCCTACGGGCCATTTTAGCTGCTCTCCACGAATCTTGCAACTAATATCTACCTTGGAAACATCCCTCATGAATCGCGGGCGCAAACGCAATCTATTAAATACATCGACAAATTACAATACATAATCAAATTACAATACATAAGTAATTGTATGTACTTTGAATATAAGTACAACAAACCTATTAAAAGCCCCTCGGTTGAGTCCAAGAGTAAACTGATCTCCAGCACCGCTTTTGTAATAGTCCAAAGCATTTTTCTCCAGCTGGCTGATACCTCTTTTCTCAAAATCCTCCACACAAACCGGCTCCATATTACTAACTCTTATATAAGAAATGTAAAGAGAATTGTGGAATATTACCGACAACACCCGCTGCACTTTATAAACTGAATCTTAATTCTCATTAGATTAGGTGGGTCGCATCAACTGGTGTTACATACATATATATGTTTATTATTATAGAGCTTGTGATAAGAGACTCGCAGCAGCAGCTGATAACCCAATCTTTAAATAAATGTTTAGACAAAAACTGATCTTTGAAATGCGCAGAAGTGTAAAAACCGGAGAGTTGACAAACACTTCTTCAATTTTGTTGTTGTTGTCTACATGGGGTCCACGTATATGACAATAAAATGTTTATTATATTTGGCGTTATCCTATGTATTTTGTATTTAACGATGGCAGATTTGGGATAAAAAGCGTTATCTTTTTAAGTATCCATGGATAGTGCACTATATTTTGAAAATGAATTTGCAAGTTTAATAATATGTCATTTGAAAATATTATCAATAGATTTCAGATTAAAATAGAAATACATTCTTAAGAATGTAAAAGAAAACAAATTAGCGAAAAGCTTTGAAATGTTTCGAAAACGAATGCTGCAATAGGTATTCTGAATTGGGAACCAACAAACATTTATATTGCAAATAATTTTATTAAAATCGTAACTAGAAACACGCCCTAATATAACTTTAAGACTTATGCCTTTTAGCAAAATGAAAGTCTTCAAAAATGAAATATTTAATATTTTATTCTTATTATTTCAAAGAATATTTTTTATTAAATTGTATTAAAAAACATACCAACACCTTAGTCATAAATTATATCAAACTCATAGTATAACAACTCAGTTACAATTAATTAACAAATTGTGGATGTCAAAATTAAACGCTGTACGATGCTTTCAGGTTCTTAAAATACTCCAGATCAGTTTGACTTATTGAAGGCACAAATTTGTTAAACGAAGTCGAAAAATCTTCAGACTCCACAATAATATTGGCAGCATTTAGTTCCTTGGCCGACAGACCATCAGCCAAATGCTTACTTATGATTCGTCTGACAGCGGAGAGCCAAGCATTTGAGCATATCGAGTACAAATCCGCACCGCTCATTTCGCTCTTTAGACGATCAGCAATCTGGGTCAGGTCCACATCGTTGGCCAGTACAAAGCGTTGGGTTTGTGCTCGCAAAACTGCCGCCTTGTCATCGGCAGTGGAGCAGGGCCCCACATAGAAGAGCTTATCAAAACGGCCGGGTCGGAGTAAAGCTGGATCAATTAGATCTGGACGATTTGTGGCAGCGAGTATAAAAATGGGCTTTGTGGCATCACCGTTGCACATGCCGTCCATCTCAGCGAGCAGCTGAGACACCACACGATCCATGACACCGCCCGAATCACCAGCGATGCCACGATTAGGTGCCAGCGAGTCCAGTTCATCTAGAAAGAGCACGCATGGTGCTGCGGAGCGGGCACGCGTAAATACCTCACGTACATTCTGCTCACTCTGACCCACATACATGTTGAGTAGCTCGGGCCCCTGAACGGATAAAAAGCTTAGATTGCATTCGGTGGCCACAGCCTTGGCGACCAGAGTCTTGCCAGTGCCAGGTGGCCCATAAAGCAATATGCCAGAGCGACGTAAGTTTTTGCCCATGAGGTGGACATGCTTTAGCGGCAGTCCAATGCTGCTTTGTATTTCGTCTTTAAGCTTGTATAACCCACCAATATCGGACCAGTATACTTTTGGTACCTTAGGAGCGCCTAGACTGTCAGCAAACGAACTTTGCATATTATTTAGATTTTTGGCAAAGTGTTCTAGCGTTAAATTGCTAGATCCGCGTGATTTGCTACGTTTAAGTCGCACTGCATTATCATACAGCAGTTGCAGATCCCCCAATATAAATCCTTGAGACTTGGCGGCAACCTCACGAAGCACACTTTGCGTCTCGCGCCAATTTGAAGATATCCTGCTCATATACTGGAATTGCATATTAAGTGGATACAACGGCAACTGGGCAAGTGCCTTTTGGTTATAAATTGCATCGTTGAAAGATTCACGGACATGCATCCATTTGAGTAGCTCAAAACGCTCTGTTTGATTGGGCACGTCAATAACAATTATCTCCAGGAAAAGGCTTTGTATCATTGGCTTTAGATGTTTGTCGCTAGTCAAAGCGACCACAACAACAGGATATTTGCGATCACGGGAGAAGAGCTCTTGAATCTGAACATGAAAGGCGGACAACAAACGGAGATCCTCATTTCCTTCATTGTCTATGCCAAAAATCTGAAATATTGTGACCAAATTAAAACTGTGAAAACTCAGTGGACTAATAGTAGCTTACCTCAAAGTTGTGGAAACAAATGAGCAGCGGTTCGCTAACCAGGCTTTTGGCAAACACCGCCTTAAGTTTCATCTCTGTATGCGAGGGCACTTGTGACACAATTTCAGCACAGTCCGCCCCATAAATATGCATGCCTAGCTCTTGGGCCACGGCATTGATAAGCTTCGTTTTGCCAGCGCCACGCTCACCTTGCAAAAGAAACACGGGAAAGATGTGCTTTGATGACAAACATGCGGATTTCTTTGGCAAAAATGCATCCACCGAAGAGAGCAGCATCTGATAGGGCTTTCTCAAACCACATGGATAATTGTCTGCAATTGCACAACTGTCCATAGTTTGACGTGGCAGAAAGCTATGCACATGCGGCACTTGCACCAGGTTGCTGAAGTTCTTGGCCACAACAGCCTGCACCTCAAAATCGCTACCTTTCACCTCAAGATGCACACACCGAAAGTAAACTTCAGGCAGATACGCGAATATCAGATAATAATGTGCATAGGCAGCAGTGCCTACCAATTGGGCGTTCACCTCAATCCGATAGGTGTGCCCACGATGCAACAAACGAGGCGTATTAAAGTAGTTGCTCAATATTAGCTCAGTTACATCTGGCGGCAGCTCATGTGGATTGTTGAGCAGATAGACATGTGCTTTTGTGGCTATAGTTGGTATTGTTTGTTCGTCGTTGAAGTGATCCAGCTGAACCCAGCAATTATTACGTCTCCTGTTGCTAGTGTTGCCAAATCTATCCATTAGGTTGCCATAAAAGTTTTCCTAAAACACGTAGTTCATTGGTGAAGTCAGTTATATGTTAATATTGTATAAATATATATATTTAAAAAAAATATAAAAGAAATAAATAATATTAGAATAATAATGCAATAAATTAAAAAAATAATAATAATAGTAAGACATTAGGTGTAATTAAAAAAATCTTGGTTTGGCAGTGACTAGTGCCCTTATATATAAGTTTTACTTGAGTAATAACTAATTAAATATATAAAAAAGAATATTTTCACAAAAACTCACCTGTACATAAAGACAGTTAGCCTGGCACTGTGAGCTATCCACAGGCAATATTTGTGCAACTATAGTGTATGGCGTGTCTTGTAATATTTGCTTAATAACCACTTCGGAGCTTGTCCAGGACCGATCAGTATTGGTGATAACGGATGTGCTGGGCTGACCACCGCGCACTACCAAATTGACGAAGTTCACATCATTAGATTCGGCGTAATTCGTGTAAACATCCTTGCTAGCAAATATTATATGCTCCGATTTGATTAGCTCGTTCTTAATGAGCAACTCATATAGACGATTGGGCAGAGGCGTCAGCAGATATTTGCCCCTGTAATATTTGGCGTAGCGCCAATATACCGCATATATCAAGTAACCGGGATAGAAATACCAGGGCCACTTTGGTCTAAGCAGCTGTACGGTAGAATTATAGGCCTCAATAAGCTCCAGCAGACGTCCACTGAAGCTGTACCTGGTCTCGATATTGCCGGTTGGGTCATTGTCAATGGATTTCGATGCCTTGACAAGTTTTTTCTGTGAAGGTCAATGCTTGCAAGTATTAAATAGAGCATAGTATATATATATACATCTGAATACAAACATGTACATAAGCAGATTTTATAAACCTACCACAACATTATCAACATCACTCATGGCTCGTAGACATAAAATACAAAGGTTATTTATGGAGAGGCAAAGTCTAAGTGCGGGGAATTGGTTGACGGTTACATATAGGCACAAATATACTCTGTAATAAGCTGTTGTTAATACTAAATCGAGTTACAAATGTAATTAGATTCGCAATTTCTAAATTTCAAATATTCTTTTGGTTACGTACCTTTTTTACAATTACTCTTTTCTTCATAACTTATTTGCTGTCGTTTGCTGCAAATACTTTCATTCGTTGAGTAAAAGCTGCAGTTTTATATAAAAGGTGATTTAGATAAAGCTCTATTTTATAAATTTCTGAACATTATGTATGAGATATAAATATAGCTGAAATAATATATCGTTGAATTTGTTTAGTGTTGGTTAATGCGCAATTGTAGGGCTGTATTTTGAACTAATGAAGAAAAATACCAAATATCGAATTTTTAAACTGTGTCGATAATTATCTACACTTTTATAAATCGATAAATATAATTTCGTCTCTGTCTCATCGCTATCAACAGTAACAAAACAAAATAGTGAAATACACATAAGTTTATATATTTTTGTTTTATAATGAGTCTCGAAATCAGCAACATAAACGGAGGCAATGGCAATGACAATCAATCACATCCGCAGGACAAACGCGAGCTACTCTGCCTGCTTAAACTCCTTAAGAAGTATCAACTGAAGGGTACAGAGGAGTTGCTGTGCCAAGAAGCGAATGTGAGCAGTGCAGATCTTGGTGACATCTGTGAAAGTGATGTAAAAGCTGTGCTCAACGCTGCTTTTGCCTTGTCTGATGATGAGCATGGCCGCCAGCCACAGTCCCAATCAACGGTCGAGGCGAAAGCTGTGACAGAAGCGAATGCGGCCGAGGCGTTGGCCAAGTTCATTGGAGACGATGCCTTCGATGCGCAACAGTACGAGCAGGCATACGAGGAGTTGCGCACTTTTGTGGAGGAGTCATTGGATATTTATAAACATGAATTATCCATGGTGCTTTATCCAATATTAGTCCAAATCTATTTTAAAATTCTAGCCAGCGGGCAGGTGGACAAAGCGCGTGGCTTTATCGAGAAATACAAATCAGATCTTGATGGTTACTATGTTGAAGGTCTTTTTAATATGTTGCTAATTTCAAAGCCAGAAGAACTTTTGGAGAATGATCTTGTGACGGCCATGGAGACGGACAAGTTTGTCATACGCATGTCGCGTGATGCGCATTCGCTGTTCAAGCGCCACATACAGGATCGCAGGCAGGAGGTGGTCGCGGATATTGTGTCCAAGTATTTGCACTTTGACACCTACGAGGGCATGGCACGCAACAAGTTGCAGTGCGTGGCGACGGCTGGCTCACATACTGGAGATGCCAAGCGGCAGGATAATAAAATTCGCGTTTACTATGGCCTGCTCAAGGAGGTCGACTTTCAGACGCTTACCACACCAGCGCCGGCGCCTGAGGAGGAGGACGACGATCCGGATGCTCCAGATCGGCCCAAGAAAAAGAAGCCCAAAAAGGATCCGCTGCTTTCGAAAAAATCCAAATCGGATCCCAATGCACCCGCCATAGATCGCATACCACTGCCAGAGCTAAAGGATGCGGACAAATTGCTTAAGCTGAAGGCGCTCCGCGAGGCCAGCAAACGTTTGCCACTCAGCAAGGATCAGCTGCCGTCTGCCGTCTTCTACACAGTGCTCAACTCCATGCAGGGAGTTACATGTGCCGAAATATCCGATGATTCCACAATGCTCGCTTGCGGTTTTGGCGATTCCACGGTACGCATTTGGTCCCTGACGCCTGCAAAGCTGCGCGCTCTTAAAGAAGCAGATGCCCTGCGTGAGCTGGACAAGGAGTCGGCAGACATAAACGCGCGTATGCTGGACGAGCGTAGCGGAGAGATGACTCGAACCTTTTTAGGTCATACAGGTCCCGTCTATCGTTGCGCCTTTGCTCCTGAGATGAACTTGTTGCTCTCATGCTCTGAGGATACCACTATCCGGCTCTGGTCACTGCTCACATGGTCTTGTGTGGTCACCTATCGCGGTCACATCTATCCCGTGTGGGATGTGCGCTTTGCACCTCACGGATATTATTTTGTATCCTGCTCGTATGATAAAACTGCGCGCCTGTGGTCAACCGATTCAAATCAGGCTCTGCGCGTTTTCGTCGGTCATCTGTCGGACGTGGATTGCGTGCAATTTCATCCCAATTCCAATTATGTGGCCACTGGGTCTAGCGATCGTACGGTGCGCCTCTGGGACACGCTTACGGGTCAGTCTGTCCGCCTAATGACCGGCCATAAGGGCATGGTTAGCGCCTTGGCATTCTCCGCGTGTGGCCGATACTTGGCATCCGGCTCCGTTGACCACAACATCATTATCTGGGATCTATCGAATGGCTCGTTGGTTACCACGCTGCTGCGGCACACCAGCACCGTATCCACCATTACATTCAGTCGTGATGGCACTTTGCTATCGGCTGCAGGGTTGGACAACAATCTGACGTTATGGGACTTTCAAAGACTCACCGAGGACTATCTGAGCAATCATATTACGGTGTCACACCATCAGGACGAAAATGATGAGGATGTATATCTGTTGCGCACATTTCCCAGCAAAAACTCACCCTTTGTGGCGCTCCATTTCACTCGTCGAAATCTTCTAATGTGCGTTGGACTTTTCAAAAGCTAAAACTTTATATTTCCATATTGTTGAAACTACAAATGTATTTATAACTTTTATAATAGCTCAACATTATTATGTTGAATTTCTTGATTCAGTAGATCATTATTTGAAATTTATATTGTTTTGCAACCAATTAAATTAAGCTTAAATGTGCGACTGTTTAAATTAACATTAATTTGTTTAATATTCAAAAGTTATTTTGATAATTTGTATAAGCGACTTTCTTGTATCAATTTCTAGTTTTACCTCAATTTTTAGTTTTACGCTGACAAAATATTTTTGAAAATAAGCATAAGGTATAAAATATTAAAGAAATAAGAATATATTAAAATAGTTCATTATTTATGCCCATACATATATATGCAGGTAAGTAGTTCTTCCCTTCAAAATAGAGCTGCGGTCGATCTACATCGAGATACGCCCGATACTCTTATATTCATATAAAAGTTGCAGCGATTCGCAATTTAATTTGTTAGGATTTTTTTCTTGGAAAAAATCATTGTATTCTCTTTCTTGGATGAATAAAGATACAGCAGACGTTCAACAAGCATGGCCAAATCGTTGCCAAAAATGTTAAAATTAATTTTTGGCTAAATTAAATAGAATAAAAATAATTCAAATTAAATATTTAATTAAAATAATTCAAATTAAATATTTAATTAAAATAATTCAAATTTAATATAATTTAATTTAACCCAAAATATCATTACTGATTTAATCAGTCTTCTTGAAGGATTATGATCGATGTTGCTAAGTAGTTGATTGAAACGATTTTTTATTGTTTTCTCCTGAATAGGAAACCTTATTGTATATTTATACATACTTTCTATATGTACATCAATGTATATAGTTATATTATAAGCAAATGTTTAGATAAATCCGAGACTTTATTCAGCATCGGCGAGGCCAAAGGTGCGACGCACTGCCTCAAAGTTCTTGATATTGAAAACTGCACAACGTGGCGGCTTCTCGCCACCAAAGGCAAGCGTATAGGGATCATCCGGACACTGACGCATGCACTGCAGGCGGCCCATGTTGAAATCATGATCAAAGACATGCTTAGCCTCTGTGGTATTGAAGTTCCATATTTTGAGTGTACCCTCTGTGGAGGTGGATGTCAGCAGATTTGGCATTAGTTTGTTGAAGCAGACGCCAGAAATTTCTTCGTTGTGGGCCTTGACGGACCACAGCAAATGATTAGGACGGCGCTTGTCCGCATAGTGCAAGCTGCCGTCGTTGGAACCAATAATAAAGTAGTTCGTTTCGGTGGGATGCCAAAGGACCTTCTCTACTTCGCCGCTGATCTGCCACTTGACAACGGACGAGTTTACATTATCAGCATTCCGACAGTCGAACAGACGCACATAGCCATCAGCGCAACCTGTTAGAATGCTCTGCGCGTCTTCCGGATGGAATTCTATTGATTGCACCTTCTCCTCAAAGGCGGTAATGGTGGTGTGTGGCTGGCCCTCGTCCATGTCCCAAAGTATGAGCGTTTGGTCTACCGAGCCACTGGCCAGTATGTGCTCGAATTGAGCATTCCACGATAAATCCAGCACAGCATCTTTGTGGCCATATTGCTCTTTTTGCTTTTTACGACTGCCCTTGGAGCCAAGCTTGAATGTTGGCTCAATGGAGTCTTGTATGTCCAAATCCCAGATAGTAATGATCGGATCCATGCAGCCAATAGCGCACATGTTGCCTGGCTTGTCGCTGCCCGCGTCGTGGTTCATCCATTCGATACAAAGCGGAAAGCTGGGCAGCAGAAAGTCGTGGTGTGTGTAAAGAGCCTCTTCCTCCTGATTGAACACCCAGACCTCCATGCTGGCGGCATCGTCCTGCACGCGACCGACCAGAACCAGGTTGTCGGTGGGCTTGATAACCTCGTCCTCAGCCTCTGAGTCCTCGTCTTCGTCGGGCACTTGCTGGTCAGTATCCACAACACTGGCAATGTTTGTTACTGTTGAGTTTGCCTCGTTTTCGTAATTGTCGAAATTGAACTCATCCTGCGGGTTACGATTCTCGCTGTCAGCAGTTTCTGCCGCTTCCTCGTGATCAACATCCATGCCCTCGCCATTCTCATCCTCGTCATCATCATCATCATCATCTTCGGCCAACGTGTCCTGCGTCTCGCCAATAATGCGTGATAGTTCTGCTTGTGTTAGTACAATCTTGTCTGGGCGCTCCTTGGTGACACCGCGTGGAACAAAGCATAATGCTGGCACAAAGTCTATGTTTGGCTCTGCCGGTACTTCTTCCGCCTCAGTCATTATTAAAAATATAAATAAATGCAAAAAGTGCAAGAATTAGAGTTAAAGGGAACCAACACGTGCCCGAGCTGTTAAACCTTAAAGTAGTACTAAATAATACCGAGAAAACTAATCGGGCATATGCATTAAGATGTCATCGACAATCGATTTTTAAAAAGCAATCGAACAAAAATATTATTTGAATTTTTAATTAAATACAAAAATGTTGTGTTTTTAATATTTTATTATTGAACAATCAAATATTTACAATATTTATGTGCCACGATAAGTGGTGTATCGGCAATCGATTTTTAAAAAGAAATCGAACAAAAATATTATTTGAATTTTTAATTAAATACAAAAATGTTGTGTTTTTAATATTTTATTATTGAACAATCAAATATTTACAATATCTATGTGCCACGATAAGTGGTGTATCCATACGGACCAAGTAAAAGTGGAATATGATAATTTTGATTCTCACAGCAATCTACAATTAGCTCTATAGCTGGGTACAATGTTTTCCTATTTTGTGCAGCAAAATATGCACCCACATGAAAGGTTAGCTTATAGATGCCGCTGGGAAATTCTCCTTGATCGAGCAATATACCTCGTCCATCTGAATTCGTTTGGGATGGACGTAGAGCTCTCCATTCTTGGGTTTCATCTAAGCGATACGTAGTTACTTTTATATTGGCAGCGGCCTTTCCGTTAGATGTGTCTAGCACATGCGTTGAAAGTTTTCGTGTGTTCATTGCGATGGGAGCGACTGACAGAAACGGAAAAGTAATCTGAATCTTTTTATACACAGATTGACTTAAGTGGGCATTTGATGTGTTAGCACATTATATTGTTTTTTGATAAAAAAAAAAGACGATAAGGTGCAGGGTAATTTGTAGTAGTAAAGCAAACAGAAATAGATAAAGATGTCATCAAAAAACCAGTTAAAGAGGGTGTTAAAATGGCCACAGCCGGTGTCATTTTGAGTTATTATAGAATTATAGAAAACACTATTAAATGTTTACTTGACTTACCAGAAAATCAACGTTTCTACTCCTATTATAAGAAATATTTCAATATATTTTGCAGTATTTGACGATTGTACTTTTCTGGGTTTCATTTAACAGAAGTACATTGAGTTTAAAATTTCAAATTGTAACAGACGCTGTCCAGAACATTAACATTTATAAATCGATAACAGTCTTATACTTATACAGTTACTCAAAATGGCACTTTTATGAAAAAAATTTCGGCGAATTGAAAAGCCAGGCAACATGTTGTGGCTTGTTTGTTATTGTAAAATTTGTTATTGAATCGGTCGGTTCGGTGTTGCTTTTGCGTCGGAATATTATCTGTGTGTGGCGTATTTAAAAAATGATTTTTAAAGTACAAAACTTGGCCTAGAAGCCAAGTAATTGCAGCTTTAATAGAATAATATTTCAAAAATTCTAAATTTTGGTAAATTTTAAAATATTCAAGCGACAAACGCGCTGGCGTTTTTGTGTAATGTTTGTGTGCAATGCCGGTAGCAACAAATATATATGAATATTCAAATAAATAATTCATCTACATATTTATAATATATGAAATGCTAATTATACAAATTGCCCAAAAGCAACAGTTGTCTTTTGAAACAAGTGTCTTAAATACAGTGTGAAATAGTTCAAAAGATACAATTTTGTAATAAAGAATAGAATTCAAAGTTTTTATTATTGGAAAGTACTAACTTCCCTATTTGTTGTACTATGTAAACTCAAATGTTTGTATGTATGTAAATACATATGTATAAGCGCGAGTCTGAACTGAGCCCCAGCACCCAGCAGAAGGCATCGAAGTAACTTCCAACTTCAATCCCAACAAATCTTAAACCAGTTTTAAGATACATATTCTTTCTTCTTGAGTATCTGTGTCTGTGTATGTGTCTGTGTCTGTGTCTGTGTCTGTGCATGTTGTTGTTTTATTTTTTCGCATTTATTTCGTTTGTGTTTAAAGCTTTTGCTGCCTCTGCAACTTCGTAGATATACAGATACATATATGTATCCAACAGATACCCTTTGGCTATGGTATATCTTTACCTCGTCTTAAGCTAATCGCGTGTTGTTTTCTTTTTGTTGCTGTATTTTCAATGGATACCCCCCAACAACAACAACAACAACAACAAGTTCTGTCTTCCAACTCCCACACACAATACGTGAAATTAATACAACAATAAAACAAGCTCTATTTCTGACCAGAGATCTACAAAAACACCAAAAGCAAAAACAAAAAACTTCAATCGGATCAATTTCGTTTACATTTCGAACTGGAATTCCTATTAGTTTTAAAGGTAAGCGTCAAATACTTTAAATGACTTGATTAACTATTTTTCAGAAAGTATTTTACAACAAAATAAAATATTTTATATAATCTAGTCAATTCATTGTTTGTAAGATATTAGTGGAAAATTAAATATATGTATATTATTTTCAATTTCAAAATTCATAATTTAATTTAATTTGGGAAAGGCTAATATTTTAAGCAGAATATTGGATTATTTTCTAGAATTTTGAATAACTGTACACATTTTCAACTTCCCAAATATTTTATAGGAATCGGAAATGGGAAATATTTAAATTTCTTAGATTTCTATGCGATTTATTTTATTGAATAAAGTTCTATATAAAATGATATCAAAACTATAATATAATATTTACCCATACAGTTCTCCTAGAGATCGATTTCATTCCATTATTTGTTACTACTCGTGACCACATTATAATACTCACTGTAAGCAAAAAAAAAATTATATTTATTATATTAATGAACAGCGATTAGCACATTAACAAACTTTATTTCAAAATCAATGATAAAAATAAAGAAATAAATAAAAAATGCAATCAGTGAGTGCTAACGGTCAATCGGTAGATATGTTTAATTGATTGATATGAATCAATCGATCGATCGACGAGCAGCAACAATATATACTTTTGCCCCATAGCTAAACAAGCAACAAATTAACTGTTTATCAATTTTTATAAAACTTCAAATATGATGTGATGCCCCGCTACAAAAGCTGTCTTTCATTTGCATATGGATATTATTTGCATAACTCTCAACTTAAGACTAACTAAAGTTTTAGATGATCATTAAACTTTGATGGATGGCGTATTAGAAACCACAGCAAAAAATAAAAAAAATAAAAATCTTTAGACGTCGCCGACAGCAATTCGAACTGAGCAAAGTCTTTAAGAGAGTATGGCGAGTAAAAAGTAAAATTTCAAGCCAGAAACAGGAAATGAGCCCGAGTACACTTTACTTTTTAAGTACATTTCGACGTTGCAACAAGTTGTTCTTGACATTTCTATGTTGATTTTCTGTATACTCTAACAATCTGGCTTAAAACTTTTGCGGCTTAAATTGATTTTAAATTGAAGAATTTATCTAAAATTTGTTTTTTTTTTTTTTTTTTTTTTTTGGTTGGAAACATTTAATTTTACTGTTATTTCTCAACAACTTACATTAAACTTAACAAACAATAATAACAAAAACAACTTAACAAAAAAAAAAAATAACAAAATTAAGTGTGGTTAATAGTCTAAAATTTGTAGATTATCATTTTTATGTTTCATATACTCTACTTTTTGTTTGTGGCCTGTTCTGATTTTGATGCAGCTTTAAGATATCTGATATGTTTAGATTATCAGTAATGCTATTAGTGAATTTTAATGCCCTTTTAATGCAAATATACAGCATAATTTAATTCTCAATTAATTTTTCAAGTTTCGTTTAAAACATTTTAAGACAAAACCTTTTTTTAAGCAAAGGGAAATTATTTTCGAAATTAAAAGTTAAAATATAAATGAAATGTAATAAAATACCTTACAATACAAAATATTTCATTTAAAAAAAATTAATACTTATTTTTTTTAAAGATAATGTACAGCTTTTTTCTTTTACCTGATTGTAAATATTTAGAAAGTGCATTGCTGTTAAATGTAAGTAGTTAAATGAACCTAAGAACTGAGTATGTGTTATGTATCTCATACTTATGTCAAACACTAAAAACTGGAAAATTCTTATTTATTTTATTGTTGTTGCTGTGTTGTATATATATATATATATATATATTCAGATACATATTTATATTCAGAGCGCGTTTCGCTTTTTTCTGTTGCACTGCTTCTGTTTGCACAGATGTCTCGTATTCTATAAAGAACGAAGAATGAAAAATGAAAAAACTGAACCTGATCAGTCAGGGACGGACGGGTGACACAGCTGGATTCCTGCTTACATCCGTAATATAAGTACTATGTATATATTTCAATAGCTCTTAAGTTGTGGTATGCCACATTGTTGTTTACCTAAGGACATGCCCCTGGGAAACACTTGATCATTCACATTGTCCTGAGAAAAAGGCCTCTGTAAAGTATCTCATATTACAGACCCCTATATTTACACTTTACTCTATTCCTAAAGATATTTCAAATACAAACAGGCACAACATTAAATTTTCTTTTATTAAACCCCATTTAAAACAATGTTAAATATATAGATGTTGATTGATATGTAAATAAGAATATTAACATTTCCCAAAATATTCTGAAATTTGTTGTTGCAATCAAAGCAAACATTAGAATTGTGTAAAGTGCATATTCAAAAGAATTTATATGCCAAGTTTGGTGTAGATATTTTTACACAAAATAGAATTCTTTAGTTTTCGCTGTACACAAAAAGCAAAAACCTAAATATAAATATTGTACTTAATAGTATTTGTGTAGTATCTGTATCTGTATCTGTATCTGTGTATTTGTATCTGTGTATCTGTGTGTGTTTGCTAATGTTGATGATGTTGCGGCAGGTAGCGTGACTAAGGCATTCGCCATGCTGAAGTGAGTTTTTCAAATTTGAAACAAATTTCAGTTTTCTTTCACAGATGTGTTTCTCCCCTCTCAGCCCAGTTTACTGCGCTTTACTACCAAATTATCTGCAGAGCTAACAAGTCAACCAAGTCCAACAACAACAAGAAACCAGACTTTTATTTTTGCACACATTGCTCTGCACTCTGAACATACTTACAAATACAAAATTGTGTGGCGCAAAATTCAAAAAAACTAAAGAAATAAAAAATAATTGGAAAGGCATTCGAGATGCTGATGCTGATGCAGTGTTAGATTGGGAACCATATTTAATACTTATACTTAATATAAGGCCAACTTCAGTCGCGCACTAAATCCCAATTGTAACGCAACCGTTAATCACATCTGAGAGAGAAATAATTAAAATGTTTAATGCAAGTAGTTACTTTTTTGGTTTCGGTATATCGCATATCTTCGACTGCTGCCAGTTAGGCAAAAGCTATAGAAATTTAACAAAATATAATAATCTATAGACTTGAGACTTCAAATATGTTGAAAACTATCTTTAAATGAACTATAAGGCATGTTATGTTATGTTTACTAATATTTATTGCAAATATACATTGTTAGCAAATTTGTTGTGGTTATTTAAAAATATTAACCATAAGATGCAATAAATCTTATAGTTTCCAACATTTCTTTAGATTTCAGAAAATTATGCCGAAAGAATCTCTGCGAATTCTTAAATTCATTTTTTTTATTTAAGAGAGAACTACACCCATGAACTTGTATTAATTTTTCTTTAAATATACTATTACAAATTTTGTTTATGAAACGTACCTGAAGTAGGGCAACAGGGTTGAAAGCTTGTAAAATTCAAATTTCGATCAGATCTTTATTTTCAAAAATCTATACACAATATTTGAGTCTTCTCTCATTTCCATTTATTTTTCAAAATGAAAGCAATTATCATTCCAAATTGTTTTTAATTTTGCGAATTAAATGATTACAGAAATAATTATTTTTCAAACAAATATATTTGACAGATAAAAAATGTTCAATCGCAAAAGATTCTTAAATTAATGTTCAAGTTTTGAAGCCCTTAAATCAAATCGTTTTTCACAATTCAGAATAACTAAACATTTAAGTTAGGTTTCTGTTTTTGCTATAAGTTCAATTTTCAATCGATCGGTTTTAAAATCATTTTGAAATAACTATAAATTGACAATCATGTTGACACATATATTTGAACGATATTGAAGAATTCATACCGTGGGTGGAAATGAGGTGCTTAAATTTAAAAGTTGTCTGCTAGAAAATATATTTTCTATTCAATTAGCTTTAAATTAATTTCCACAATTGATAAAAGAACTTTGATATATTAAAATGCAGACTAAGCTCAGTAAACGTTCTCAATATATAATTAAAAATTAATTTTGTCCAATAAAACTGTAACAGTAATCTAGAAATGTACTTACTTGCAAACACGGACTGCAATACAACTGTGAGTACATATGAATTGATTCATATTCATACAAACATTCAAAAACTGATTGAGTTGCATTGCACACGCAAATCGAATCAATTGCCACATTGACACACATACAAATTGTTAATACCCTTTAGGTGGAGCAGTCGTACTTATATGAGATATATATATATTCGTAGTGCAATTGTAAGTTCCACAAAACTCGATACGATGACTAGCCATAAAAGACCTTCACGGTAGAAAACAAAAACAGAGCCAAACGACAAAAGACAAACGACAGACTAGAGACAAGAGACAGAGACGACTCTGATGACGATGACGATGACGATGACGATGACGAAACGACAATGGCAATAAAAAACACTTGCACATCAGATATACTTAGACTGCGAGGGGGGGAGAGTTTCATTCACGTGGGGGGAGAGGCTAAATTGGTCGTGCTGTGCATGTTAAATAATAAAAACAAAAAATAAGCGAGAACGGTCAGGTAAATACGTAAGTTGTAATTTAATTTGCAATTGACAGCTAAACATTAAAAGAACCCAACAGGTTTTGAAGAACCTTACCCAGTTGTTGCATATCAAATACTTACAGTAAACGCTCGATAGTTAAAACAACGTTGAATCCCAAAGGCAAATCTAAATACTAAATATGTATCATCAGCCATAATAACGAAATAAACAGAAAATATTTACATATAAGAAAATTATATTTACTTTTTCGGTGTTTTAATTAAAATAATCATATTTTAACGTTGTTTCAAATGTATTTTTGAATATAGATATAGATATAGATATAGATATAGATATAGACATAGATATAGATATAGATATAGATATATATAAAACAAAATTATATTTCCTTTTTCGGCGTTTGAATTAAAATAATCATATTTTAACGTTGTTTCAAATATATATTTAAATATATAAAAAAGACAAAAAATACTAATTTTAATAAAAATAAGAAAAATATATTTTTTTAATATCTTGGTCGATTTTAATATAAAGACTAATTTGTCAGTCAAACGTTCCTATTACAGCTACGTGATATAATAATCTGATCCGTTCGTTTCCGACATATTACCGCCGGTGCCAAGTTTTATCAAGATAGCTCTAAATCTAAGAGACTTTTTGGCATAAATCGAGACAGTCAATCGGATATAGATATATAGTTCGTTCTCGTCGTTCACTGTGTTTATTTAATACCCTTCTTGCAAAGGTGTAAAATTTCTATCGAATAACACTAGGCAACACACAAATTGTATATTTGATCAAACCTACTTTTTCTGATACATATGGTGCTCCAGATGACGAAAAACCACTTTAAAAATTTTTCTATAGTAAAACTTTTTTTTTAAAAAATTTTTGAAATCTGGTATTTATTTTTTTAGCTTTTTTTCAGAGGCAAAACTACAGATTTAAGCATTACTCGAGAATATTAAAGCCGATTTTCAAATGCTTTACGTTTTCTGAAAGCTAATGAAGGGCCTATTAATCATACATATACTTTATTAAGTTTAAATTACTAGTTTTGCAACTATTTCATTTTGAATTTAGAAAATGATGATATTTTGTGCGGTATTTTTTAAGATTTTTTTACTTTAAAATTCGAGGAAAAGTCGAAAAAAAATTATTTCGTTTTTCTCTTCTTTGCTTTTACATAGTTGCATTAATTGGGCGTAATTTAAGATATAAATCTTTGAAATCGATCTAATTATAATTAGAAGTTGTAGCTTTATTTATAGCTTTGAAATTTTATTTCCTTGAACAATTCTAATATCGAGCGTCCACTGTATAATTTTGTTCTCTATATAAACAGCCGGGAGTATTATGTGCTTATATGGTATGCACAACATGAAGTGGGCGATGTGGTTAGACCTCTTTACTTTGAACTGTTGTTTAGTGTTTTTACTTTTCCCTGTTGTTGTTCAGTATATAATTAAAAAGACTCTTAACTGTCATATATTCAATGCATATATTGTCAATTTTGACCTGATTATATATTTTGTCTCTTTCATTTGAATTCGCTTTGGTTTAATGCTTCAAAATGTCTGGCTTTTCGCCATGTGACATTTGTTATTTAGGTCAAAACTTGTTTAGGTTCCTCTGCGATAATCTTAGAGAACCGAGGGCCACCAAACAAACCCCAAGGCCCCTGAAGGTCCGACTCTGTGTCCGGCTCTTTGTTCACTTTAAACTTTAAAGTTTAAACTCATTTTCATTGCGTATAATTTCACCTTTTATAGTTTGTAAGACGTTAAAACGATTTGGCGCTAATGTTGCCCATGTTTTGTGCTCGTCTTTATGGCTTTCTTTTAAGCATTTTTTTGTTATAAGTCTTTTGCTTTTTTTTGCTTTATTAGCGTTATTTTTTGTGGGACAACGCAATTATGCTAATTTTTTTTTTTGTGTTTATGATAAACGTACTCGCTGTAATTATTCTACTGTTTTGTTAGAGCACAAAGGTATGACAGCTAGAAAAAAATATATATATTAGTTTTTAATAATATTCACTTGAGTTGGGTCTTTATAAAATATATTGAGTGAAAGGTAAGAATATTTTAAGTAGTTAAGATTGAAGTTAGGATGAGTTATACTTTATTGAATTGCAAGGGCGTAGTTTAGTAGAGAAAGGGGATAGCTGTCATCATATGGTATGGATCAGATCAATTCATCAGAAAAATAGAATTGAAAGATATAATTTGTATTTTCTTCGAAATGTAGAATTCAGACCTTCCAGCCCTCTCTTGTTGGAAGACTGGCTGGATCTTCTTGGCAGGATTTCTTCAAACCTCTTACACTAGTTTACAATTTTTGTTTTTTTGATCGAGGGAGTTGTATTTGACGAAATTTTACAATTTAAGAGAGAAAACAGTGTTGCGTTGGTATATTAAAAGAAAAAATGTTGCATATTGTCTACGGAAAAATTAAAGCGGAAATATTCGATAAAGGTACACCAATCTTCCGGATCATAATAAATAAACATTCAAATCGCCGCAATAGCTAAATTTTCTAGTCAGTTGGAACTTCTCATCTTCAAATATGGCTGGAATAGTGATGAACAAGGTGATTTCTTATCTTGGGTGTTTTTACTAATTGCTAAATAACTACCACATTTATCGACCGATTTGGACAAACGTATACTTAAAATATTTGCAAAAGAATTATCAAACATAATAAATCTTAAAAAGTATTTAAACGAATTTTTTAGATTTTTAAAAGTCCAATTGAAATTCAGCAATTTTTCAAAAATGCAAAAAAAGTTCTTATTTTTCAACTTTGAGAGTTTGTAATGGCTATAATTCTTATTCGATCCGCATAAACGGCATACCGTTAGAAAGGGAATACAATTACCTGTTGAATTGTGGAACATTATTTAAGATCAAATAAGATCTGATGTTGATATTAACAAATAAGTCGAAAGACTGCCAAAAAACTAGCTATTCGCGGTTTTTTCGAAAACCATTCTTTGAAAAAATAAATGGTTTGCATTTTTGAAATCAGAACCCAAAAATACATCAAAAAAAGTATATGAGAACCCAGCTCCTTTTTTGCTGTAAACTAGTGTTATAGATTCTGTAAATTCCGACTTCTCCGATACTTTCCTATAGCTCTTGCATCGAACTCGGCCAAAAATAATTTAAAAAATAAATTTTGAAGTCAATTGTTAATGCGGTGTAAACTTAGGGTGATATTTAGAGCCATTGAAAAAAATTCGAAAATAATCTTCGGTTTCTCAATCCCGATTGCGAGAGAATATCTCTTCTTGAACAGGAAGGTATAGACTGAGAATCGAAAACTTCAAGATCGATGGAGCTAGAAAATCGAAACATAATTTTTTTAACTAAAGAAATAGGGAGAGAAATAATTGCCATAAAATCAACAAAACCGGGATATAGATTTGTATACCACACCCGTCTCTAGTTGTTCAGTATATATATATATCGGATTATATAATAAAATTATCGCTGACAGCAATCGTAACACACCTCAGATTCGGGTTCGTTTTCCAGTTCGAATGTCAAAAGTCAGTCGATGGCTTTCACGCTTCGGATGAAGCTTTGAGACTTTAATTGCGATCATTGATTAACTAAGCTGCGATTACAATTAGTCGCTGTCTCAGTCGGCCTTTGTTGTTGATTGATTACTGGTCCAGCTACTGTGAAATTCAATGAATCACTTTTTTGCACAATGCACTCGTATTCGTATTCGTATTCGTATTCGTTGTTTGTATTCATAGTTATTTGATTATCAACATTTAATTCGCGATCGCATGCTCGCGAATTACTCAAGCGTTTAGCTATTTGTGCAATTTTTATTTTTGTTTTATTTTATTTTGTTTTGTATTTCCAATTTTATGTTCCATTGCTTGAGCAAGTGCTCCGGATATTTCACTAATATTGTTTTCTTTTTTTATTTATTAGTGTAAAAGGGTCTGAGCACATGTTGCGATGATATTTTAAACTAATTTATATATACCATAAAAGCTATAAAACAGTTGCCAATCGCATTTCCCGTCCT